>PVLD010014911.1:0-50614 GCA_004027595.1 Dinomys branickii
ATGTGCAGGCAACGTATTGTATCACTGGTGTAAGAACCCGAGGGTGGGAATATAAACTAAGAGACATGAAGGAAATCTGTTCTAAAACAAAGAACAGATGGGATGAAGGAAAGTAGAAAAGAAAAAGACAAAAATGTATGTAGGTATATATGAATATGCATATATGCAGGAGGGCTAATATGGTTCTACTATTGTATTAGATAACCTTTTAAACTTCTCAAGCTGACACAATGAACAGCATCCTAGAGCCTAAGGGCATGTCCTTTTAATCCCAGAGTGTAGAACTGCCGAGTCACTTAGTTAAGCTTCTAGACTCCTCAAGTTGACACAATGTGTCGACCATAACCGTGCTTTATCTGGCCACTTACATATATGGTTAGTGAGTTGTGAGTACACTTTTCTGTGTATCACACGTGTCCCTGTGCCACCTGACATGGGAGTCACAGAGCTAATTTGTAGTAATGTGGATGGTGAATCCTAATGCTAGTTGTTTTGCATGCCATCATTTCTAAGCTCGTGTCACAGGGCGGTGCTCAGTGGTATCATTCACCAATGATACCATTTATGCTAAAGTGTATGGCTACATTTAAGCCATAGTACACATCCTAGTTTAATTTTCAAATCACATTTCATCTTTTTAGAAGTTTATGCTGTTGCTGCCTCCTTTCTCCTCTTTGAAGGAGGGAGAGAAAGGAGCAGGCTGAATTAAAAGCTGTGTCTATCCATTGTTGCAACTTGTAACCTTAACTTTCTTAGGAGAAGTTAAATCATAATCCAGTTATGAACAGACATTTCAGTTTTCCAACAAAATTAAAAAACTGGCTGACTGGCTGTCATGTAGAATGGTCAGTTGCATATTTTTAAACTGTGGGCATTATTGCTGAAGTTATTATGGATGACAATCTTTTCTTTCTAAATTTGAAGGTGTTGAACCAGTGGCAGCAGGGTGGTCTGCTTCAGAAGGTGCTCACAGGTGTGGGCCAGAGCCTGCAGGCCTTCAGGGACAAGTACGAAGAGGGCAACTTGCCGTGGAAGGTGGCAGAAGTCCTCAATGCTGGACTACATCTCCTGAGTGACGCAGCAGATGGCCCCAAAGACAGCCACAGCACTTTGCAGATGTAAGGCCCGATTACCTCTCCTGTTCAGTAGCCTACACAATACTGCATTGTCAAGCACGCATGGTGATACTGTCAGAAGCAAATTCTTTAAAACCATTGCTAGACAGCAAGTGCCTGGTTAGCAATGGGAAGCCACTGTGGGTCAGCATCGGGAGTGAGCTCAGCAGTGATCTGGACACTGACCCACAGGTCTCAAACAATGGAATGGGAGAACGGTGTCTGAGAAAGGGACCTATCTCTGGGTTTTTGGTTTTATACTTGGGCATTTGTTTTTAAAATGGACACATACATTTTAGAAGTACTAATGGGTGAGGAGCTGTTTGTTTTTCTATTTAAACAGTGTATGTAGCCAATATGTACACTTGGGCCCAGAAATATTTCAGAAGTGAAAGAAGGTAGGACTTGTGGTTCTTCATTTTAAAATTAGCTCAATTACTTTAATTAGTTAAACTAATTCGTTCAATTAGTTCAACTAGTTTAAATCAGTTCAGAATTAGTTCAACAAAGTGGCCAACTCTGTTACAGAACTGGATCTTTGTCCTCAGTAGGTGTGAGAGTTTGTTGGCCTATTATCCGTTTCTGTCCAGGGTGAACAAGTCCCAAAAACGAGGTACCCGCGGATGAATAAAAAGTTAGAAGAAAAAGAAATACACGAGAGCTAATGTCCTGGGATCAGGGGGTTACAGTTCTCCAGACTGTAGCCCCGAATCACCTTTTCCATAACCTTTTATTGAGATAAAACAAAAGAGGCACCTGGGCCACCGGGTGGATAGTAACCGTTTTAGCAAGAACAATACAACTCAATTACCATAGGCGTGAGACCTGATTAGATAGCCATCCTGTCAACGTTCTTTTTCTACATAACACAGCAAAACACTTAGTGTTGGAGCCAGGGCTTACAAAGCTGTTTGTTAGACTTCCTCCAGAACACAACAACCTAGGTCCGGTTATTGAAAGATTAACTAAAGAATGCCCTTCTCCACAAGAGTTTGCAGCAACTTGACTTTTGTCACATTCCCAAAGTGAAGGCTCCCCGTGGAATGCAGTGGATCCCAAAATTCATGGGGCCTACGTTCTTAAAGTATCTGCAAATTGTGAAAACCTGAAAATTTCAGAAATGGTGGGAAAAATGCCTATAAATACCTGTTTTTATAGTTTAAACCCTATGCTATGTGTCCCACCGTTATGTAATTGACTTTAATAAAATACCGTATTGATAGAGCCTCAGAAGGGGCGGGGCGCTTTGATGGCGTCATAGGGATCTTAAGGTTTTAACAAGAACAAGACTGAGAACACTGAGGACCGCTGCACGCGCTATAGCAACCCTTACGAAGGGGGAACCTCCGTGCGTCTGTTGGGGTGAGTTACAGGGCAGCAGCCAATCAGCAGCAAGGAGAGCTGAATAACGCTCTCTGACTGGTTACTTTCAAGCCTCCCTCCAAAAAAACTGCAGAGGATATTTGTGGTTTCTGTGGGGTTTCCACAAACAAATTATTAGTTTGGTTCTGAGGAAAAATCCTCGAATGACTGAGGCTGTGAAATCTGGACGCAGCTCTTTGGGGGTGTGCTGTAGAACAGTAAGGTTCTCACCTTATCTGCAAAGGTTTGATTTCAAACCATGGACCGCATAAGCTCTGGTTCTCTGTGGACCGTGGTGATGGGATCAGGAGACTGAATGCGTGTCTCTGTGTATACTATGACACAAGAGGTAGCAGTGTTTCCAACTCTGCGACATTTCTGCAGTCCAACCAGAAAAAAGGATGTTGCTTTCTGAGGTCCTCTTTCCTAATTTCCACCTTGGTGGGGCCCTGACGCACAGAATGCTGGGAGGTAGGCAGTAGTGAACGTCCTATCAGGGTCGTAAAAGCTCCTGAAAAGTGAATCTCAAGGGCGCCCAGGTTGCCTTAGAACAAGGAGCTTAACAAAGCAGAGATGAAACACTGTGCGGCGGGATACCGCCTTGGGCTCTGACACTGTCCTGCTGACTGGCTTGGGAAATGTACTAAGTCTTACACAATGCACGCTATGGGAGACACCACCTTCTTTAACATCCTACAAATCTTAAACTTTCCTGGCTCTTTAGCCAGGGGTGGCCTGTTTTCCAGCGCTAATGCACTGGGAGAATGAAGCCCCAAGCAGCTCTTGTGGCTCTTGGCTCAGGCAGGGACGGAGAAGATGACAGTGCACCCTGGATCCAAGCACAGTTGAGCTCTGTCTGCCTCGCTGCACGATGCCTGCACACATGCAGGGGTGGGAAGATGAGTGGCTGGCACTGGCTTAACCCGACCACCTGCTGTGTGCACTAAGCAAGCAGACGTCCTTTGGAAACGGAGCCTTCATTTCCATTTGGACCAACATTTGTTATAGGGAATGTAAACCTGCCACCCACTGGCTGTCTTGGTGACACACAAGCCCTGAGCCTCCTAGCTCCTCCCCCGGCGCTTGGCTTCTCCTCTTGCGGGCGGTGTCTCTAGACCATCTCTGAGCTTTTTCTAGCTATGGACCTGTTGGTCTGCTGCAGGCTTGGAACAAGGCTGCCCAGTGGTCCTGTGGCTTCTCCTTGAGAGGAGGAGTAGTCTGCTGGCATGGTTCGGCTGCTGTGAGGATCGAGGAGAGACCCCCGTGCAAGGGTGTGCCCTGCAGGAGGGAGGCTCCTCCACACCAGCGCTTTGCTTTCTCAGCTCTGCACTGACACCTGCTGATTGCTCCCTCGGACCCCTCCTCCATCTGTGTTACAGTTTGGGTCTGAAATGTGCCTGGAAGCCGTAAGTGCTCAGTGGTGAGGCTGTTGGGAGGTGATCAGATCATGGTGTGCTGTACAGGTTAGATAACGTCTGCACTATTAGGAGCTGAGGCTGGTGAGAAGAGGCAGATCACCGGGGGCGGGGCCTGCAAGGGTCCTTCTTCCTTCCAGCTCAGCTCTGGCCTCTCACTCTGCCTCCTGGTGGCCATGCTTGAGCAGCTCTCCTTCTTCGGTCCTTCTGACCTGTTGTTCCTGTCTAGGAGCCAGCTAACCCGGGTCTGAAATGGGAGCCAAAATCAATCTCACTTCCTTTAAACTGAGTATTGGGCTGGGCGTGGTGGAGCACGCTCGTAATCCCAGCACTCAGGAGGCTGAGGCAGGAGGATTGCTGTGAGCTTGAGGCCACCCTGGGCTACAAAGTGAGCTCAGGGCCAGCCTAAACTACATAGTGAGACCCTGTTTCAAAAAGACCAAAAAAAAAAAAAAAAAGTGTTGGGTACTGTGTCCCAGTGACCAGGAAAGTGAGAGTAATCCTCCCAACCTTCTTTCTGTGGTCTCTCTGGTTTTCTTACAGGGTTTTCAGGTGTCCCCTCATACACACCGTCAGGACCCTGCAAACCCTTTTGTTAATTCTAGTTTTGGAGGCCATTTTTCCTTGCACTTTGGTCAGAGCTTTGAGTCTTGTCCCCGCAGTGAGGTGCATGGTGAGATCCCCGGGCTCCTCTCTGCCCTGAGCATGTCCTAGCTCCTGTGTTCCTGGGGCTGGCCCCTCTTCCTGTTTGGCCTCCTGAGCTGGCAGGTGCTTTTGTACTCACCATAGTATCTTTGTGGCTGTTTTTGTTTGACCCATTGATGTCTCCGCTGCCTCTTTGCCAGTGTTTTCTCCTTGTGTTTTTCTCCTGCAAATCTTTGTAAGATTCACCTTCACCTTTGGCAGGAAATCCTGCCTTGCACCCTATGCTTTGGTCCAGGAAATCACACCCTTTCTCCTGCCCAGTTTCCATAGCCAGTTTTTTAATATCCTTTTCTCTTCTTAAATCAAACAATTCATTCAAAGAGATGGGAATGTCGGCAGGCCCTCTGTCTCCTTCTAAGGGCTTGGTGTCCTGCCCTACCTCCTACCCTCCCCAGGCCCCTCAACTGGGTAGTGGGGGAGCTCATGTCATGCTCTGGAGTAGTGATGAGCCCCAGGCTCGCAGGGAAGTTTCGGGGTGCAACAGAGGTCACACCCCTTCACATGTGTGTCATTTGGAAGGATCTGGTCACAGATTGACCATATGATGCCTGTCCCTGCTTGTCAGAACCTAAGAGGCCCTGGAGCCCAGGTCCAGGGCCTGGGCACTGGATCTTTTTTCATGGGCAGAATGAAAAAGTACAGCTGCCTCTTTCCTATTTTCCAGCTCTTTCCAGGGTCCAGTCCATTTCCTCCTCAGGGCAGTCTAATCCCACTTCCTCCTGTGGAGGCCAAGCCCCCCACTTCTGGTGTCAAACTAGGGAGAGGGGACACATCTGTGGTGATGGATGTGCGGATGGATGCCCCACCGCCAGTGTGTTGAAGGACAGATGTTGTTGGTACCCTCTTCAGTATGTGCTGTGGACAAAGCCCTTGCTGCCCAGCTGCAGGGCCACCGCGGTCACCTTCTGCCCAGCTGCAGGGCCACCGCGGTCACCTTCCCCTCTTGCACTTCTCCCAGGACTGCTGATACGGTCTGTGGAGACCAGAAGTCAAGCTGGCCAGGCAGTCCCAGTGCAGCCAGGAGCTTGATGCTGGGGTCTGGCTCCTGCATGGAAATGTTTTGCTTCAGCTCCAGGTGGCCATGTCTTCTCTCTTTAGCTTGCTGCCTTTTTCATGGGAAGAACCCCATGCTGACCTGCAGACCCAGGAGCAGGGACAGTAGGGACAGGGTCGCAGTGTCCCTTCAACTCCTGTCTCCAGCCAGCCCAGTGGGACCACAGACAGGGTTCCAGAGGCAGTTCTCAGGGGACTGTGCTTGAAATCTTCCCCGGGGGACTTTTCTGCCTGACTTTCAAGGTGAACATCTTAAAAATACAGTCTTCTTCCTTCTGTGTCTTCAGCATGACTGTCGGTGAGCCTAACACTGTGGGGCATCTAGGTCTCAAGCAGCTGGCTGGCTGCTTTTCTTTGACCTTGGAGAATCTTACAGTGTTGTTAGCTTTCCCTTGTTAGGACCATTTTGATGGGTCCTGGAAGCCACCCTACACAATCCCAATATTTCAAAACTCTTCTCAGGACATTTCTCTATGTCTCATAACTATAGGCTCCAAGGCAAAGGTTTAAAAATCTTACCTGGAACTTTTTTTTTTGTCTTTTTGAGACAGAATTTCACTATACAGTTCAGGCTGGCCTTGAATTTCCAGTGATCCTCCTGTCTCAGCCTCCTGAGTGCTAGAATTACATGTGTGCACCACCACGCCTGGCTCTTACCTGGAACTTTATCCTAAACTTCATGTCATTTGCACACCACTGGGAGTGCACTTTTCCCTTTCTGGGGTAAAAGGGAATGTTCCGCCCACCTTTAGTACCTAAAAGATCGCCAAGTCAGCTGACTCAAACAGTGCACTTCGTCCGGAATCTGGTTAGAGGACACCAGTCTATGAATGCACTACCCAGGGCAGTTGGCTGCTTCCCTTTGCGTGGAAGCCTCATTTCCCTCGCTAATGCACTGACTTCTCCTCATTTCACTTCATGATTTCATTTCATTTCATTTCATTTCATCTCATTTCTTTTGCCCTCAGATTCCAGCATCTGCAGAAATTGCAGAGTGTGCTGCAAAAGCTGCCCCGGTGGCCAGCAGTGGAGAGCCTGCTGCAGCTGGATGGGGCCCTCAGGGATATGATAGCCCAGGACTTGGATTTTGTCCAAGGTAAACCAGCCACTGACTCACTAAGAGCAAATGTGACATTTGTTGGAAACAGGACCTGCAGACTTCCCCACAAGCTTGTCAGCTTGGAGCTGGGTTATGCTGATGTTTCATACATATTTATGCTGAGCTACAGGGCCTTTGGGGGTGTTTCACGTACTACACACCATAGCAGAATACAAAACACTGTTGCAGTAGAGGCGCATCTTGCTGCTCACTACAACCTGCAGTGTGGCCTGGAACAGGGGATGTCCTAGGGCTGGAGTTGAGCTGCCCCATTCACACCAACATCTGCAGTTCTCCTGCTGGGAGGGACCTGAGTGTGTTGTGAATGAACGAATCCTTGGGCTCTGTTTCCCACCTCTCCCCTCCTTGGCGTTGGGCAGCGACAAGCTTATTCCTCCTGAGTGTGCGCTGTGCCCTTTCCTGGACTTTCTCTGACTGTTGGATCTTATTCCTTCTTCCTTCTTCTGAGAGGGTCAATTTTGTATTTTTATCTAGGTAGGTGGGAGCCTTTCCATCTTCCTAGGGAGGAGAGAAAGAAATGAAGAGGGATGCTGCTGTAGAAGCAAAACCATCCTATAATAGAGAACCAGCCTCCCGCACCCTCAGAAAGGCTGAAACGGAAATGTAGTTTCCTTTATAAGGACAGAAATGACATACTTGATAACAGGCGAAGTTTACTGAAATGTATAACTTTAGAACTGAGTTTATTGATTCACAGCCATGCATACAACTGGGATTGGAACAAGAAACCTAACTAGAGTGCATATTTTGCCCTTGATCTTGCAGGAATCCTTGCTCACCTGGAGACTTCAGCAAATGATTCTGTACTGCGTGCATCTGACCACTGGAAACTAGAAAAGGATGCCTTTTTTTTGGAGTTAAGGCAGGTAAATCACATATTGAACAATTTTCATAAAATACTGGCGAAGCTCATGCAAAATTCAGCTTTTCCATTGTAAGTTATGTCAGCAAAATAAAGAGCAATAGGCAAGCTGTTACGGGCATTCATGCTGCATTTCAATGTTCTTATTGTGGTTTGTGAGCCACGGAGAGTGTGGCGGAGCCTCTCTGAATGTTGTCTCTTTCCATGCTGTTGATCTTGTAGATGCTGATGAAGAATGTCACCACCACCTGCCCAAATGGACACTTATCTGAGGAGGCTGCCATGTCCCCCAGGAATTCCAGCATCTGGGGGGACCCCTGGCGACTACTGTGCCGCCACCTATCCTTCAATAAGACCAGAGTTTTTAACAGGCTGCGGGGTACGGTGGAGAATGATGTAAGTACTCCACCTTCTAACCTCTTCCTGGAGCTCCCAGTAGGCCCATGATAAGTGTTAAACTCACCGAAGATGCTACAGTTGAACCTGTGCTTCTGACAAGAAGGCTTGATATCAGGTGACACATTTAAAGGAAGCTGGTTGGCTGAACTGTTGCTGCCCCTCAGTTTTACTGCTTGGAGGAGGGCCACCCACCCCACCAAAGCCTACTGGGCTTTCCCTCTAGCTTTTCAGCCGTGCACGTCTGTCTTTTGTTTGTGATCTCTTGCACTGCTCCATGCAGAAAGAGAAGGGGAGGCATAGGTTTGGTGCTTGGTTGCAAGAATGTTCATTGCCCACTGTCATGGTCTCAAGCTTTGAAAATCATGTGCTCTGCATGTCATTGGCTGGGACACAGGCACCCCTTGCTGAGAGCTCATGTGGAACTATGGACAACTTAGCACTTTGTTTGGAAAGATTACTATCTCAAGTGTAGCTCCTATTTTTCTTACCAACAATTAAAATTACAGTATTGTTTGTCATTTACTTTTTCCTGTAAGAATTACCTATTTCTTTTGAAAATGTCTTCCTTATATACTCTGAAATAAAACCAGTGAGATATTAAATGATGTGACAGCAGAATGAAAGCTGAGATAGACTATTGTGCATAACTTGATGCACTCAGTACTTTGTGCCATGTGTACTGCACAGTAGCTGCAAAAGGAAGCGGGACATGAAGCCACTGTTTCAGCCTAATGGGGCAGAGACACCGGTGACAGGAGCCTGACCCCTGGACATCTCCCCAAATATTTGGATAAGGCTTAAATGAGGTGTGGGAATCTGGATGCAAGGAAAAGTTAGAGAGGATTCAAGGCAGAAAGAAAAGTGTCATAGAAGTCAGGCAGGCATACAGAAAACCACATCCTGTTGCACATCTTCCTTTCCCGGCAGAAAGCCCATCTTGGACTGCATCATCCTGCTCCACACACCTGACCCCTAGCTCACATGCAGCTGGGACCCACAGGATCTTCTGCAGGTGTTGCATATTTCCAGGTCACATATATCTGATATTTAGTGCCCCTAACAAACACTCTAAAGCTCAGAGACCGGAAGCAGACACATTAGCTTCTCCCTCATGGCTGCAGGGTTGACAGGGTTCAGCAGGGTGGTTCTTCTGCTGTTCTTCCCAGTGCTGCTCCTGTGACTGTGGTCAGATGGCCCTGGGGCGGGACTTGTGATGGTTGGCTGGAATAAGGGGGACTGGATCATCTCCTTCACTGAATCTCAGGGTCTTTCTCTCAGGTAGCCTATCAGGGTAGCTATACTTTAACATGGCTCTCCATGGACCCTCAAAACAGGCCAGAAGGGAGGCTTTAAAGCGTGAGACCACTGCTTAGAAATCATAGGGTGGGAGCTGCCACAGGTCACTCTTGCTGAATCTTATAGGTTAAGGGGTGGCATAGCCCAGTCTAGGCAAGATATGGGAGAGGTTATTCAGAGTATGGTTACCAGGAGAACTGATCACTGCGGCCATCTGGAGAGATAAGCTGACACAGATGGCAGTGAGACTTGGGTCCCTACCTACCATGTTTCATTTTGGTATCTGAACATGAGTAAAGACTCCAGTCCAGATCTATGTCTTGAGGAATCATCACCTTTGGGTGTGGTCTTCAGAGCACAGTTTTAGCAGAACACTTGATAAATGAGACTACATTGATACATCTCAAATATCCACATTTGCATGGCTTAATTTATGACAATTGATGTTTTCTATTCCTGATAAGGATCATGCTTTGCAAGAAGCCATTGCTGGGCACACAGATATTCTGGTTCCAGACCCTGAAGCATATCTGGGCTGGCAGGAGATCGAGAAGCAGTTGATGGAAGTGAGCCACTCCTGTTCTCGGGTTTTCCAGCTGCTAGAAGCTGATGCTTCTTTGGGGAACAGTGTCTCTGCTGGTGACTGTGAGAACCAGCTGGTCTCCACTGTGTAAGTACTTCCAACACTGTGATGCCCACCTGATTCCAGCTGCTCTCTTTTGCTGGGAGGATTCTGTTTTTTATAAATACAATAGAATGATGTTGGTTTATTTAAAGGAGGTTAACTTATTGGTGCTATTAGAAAGCATCTAAACATTATACCATATTAAATAGCTCCCTTAAGTTTAACTGCTGGCTTAAACTTTCTCAAAAAGTCTAGACCTTATATAGGCCATGGTATAATGTGATGGAAGTTCTTGTTACTACACAGGCAGAATTCTCACCTTAACTGGCAGTCATTTTGGCACCTTAACTCCCCAGAAGTTTCGACAATATTTATTTTGTGGCTGGAAATTTTAAATGCGATCAATTTTCACTTTCCTTGGCTGCTAGGTAGCTCATATTGAAATATGCCAATCAGGAAATGTATTTTTCTTAGATTTAAAATTCATTGTATATTATGTTCTTTATTTTACCTTTTTATTTTCTCTTGAGTTAGTCTCTCTTTAAATTTTATGTATCCCCATAAATTTTTTCTCCTTTATTTTCAAATTAGGGAAAAGGAATTCATACATAAATAATTACTAAGTGGGCTATTTCAGAAATTTAAATTTCTTTCATAAATGGATTACCAGCCACTTGTGTATGTGTGTGTTTGGCACATCAGTATTGTTTTAATTACCTCTGGATTCTTTTTGACTATAGGGTATTTCATATTCTTGAAAAAGCACAGTTGTCTCTGGGACAAATGTCCCACTGGAAATCCTTCCTAGAGTTTATCAGGAAGACTTGTGAGATGGCTCGATACATGAACACACAAGGAAGTTTCCAGAGCAATCTGTCCGGTAAGTCAGTGGTCACCCAAGGAAGTTTCCAGAACAATCTATCAGGTAAGTCAGTGGTCTTAATGGCAGGAGTGGGAGGTGTTTTCCCCTGAAGTGAGGTAAGATAACTTAATGAAAGATTATTGTACTTCCTGGAAGAAAGTTTAAAATGGAAGGCCGTTTAAGTATAGCTTGTCATTATGATGTCACAGTTCAGTTTACTCCCATTCAGTATGATCAGAAGTCCTGCTTTCCCTGGCCAGGAAGTCCTAGCACTGTTTCTAATAATGACCAACGTCACTGTCAAAATTGTCCTGGTTTAGACAAGCATTATGCTTGCCGACTAATCATGACCCTGCTCTCACTATAATCCTGCTTGACTTCCGGTGGGGCCTGCTCTCTGGGTGGAGCACCAAGTCCACCTTCACACAGGGAGCATCTCAGGGTGAGCAGGCTCCTGTGCAGGGAAAGCTCTTCTCCACACTCATACTCAACACTTCTGTCTGTCAGCAAACATGTGGGTTTTTTCCACACCAGGCAGTTTCTGGTTCTCCTTGGATACCAACTGAGTGTCTTGTAATTCACTTCAACTCTGACACCATCTTCCCAGAGTTCACCCCAGATCTTACAGGTAATTATTATGGTTGATACATTATGTCAACCTGAGGAGTCTAAAAGGTTAACTAAGTAACTCAGCAGTTCTACATCCTGGCATAAAACGGACTCGCCCTTCCTGCTCCAGGATGTTTTTCACTGTGTCAACTTGAGAAGTTTAAAAGTTCAACTAAGTGATTCAGCAGGGAACCGGGTCCTTACTTTGTAAACATCCTCAGTTTGTGGAAGAGGAGGGCACGGAGATGCAATTTTACTTATGAAATGGATGCTAAAGAGGTTAAATGATTTGCCTCAACTGAGGATTTTTGTCTTAAAAATTGATGGGTTGAAATATAATTGACATACAATAAAACACATTTAAAATATACAACTTTGTAAGTGTTGACATGTGTATACATCTATGAAACTCATCACAGTTAAGATAGCACCTCTTCCACTTTCTAGATCTTCCTTCTGTCCTTTGTGTTGGTCCATTCCAGCACCCACCCTGTCCTGCATCCACTGTTCTGTCATTGTAGTTGAGTGAGGTATACCTTTCTAGAAATGCCTTTCTAGGAAATGATTTTCAGCATCTATTTTTCTTATGCTCATATGCCAGCTGTCTATCTTTGTTCATGAATTGTGCCATTCAAATCTTTACAAATTATTTGCTTCTCATTTAGTTGGAAAGTTCTTTATATATCCAAGAATCAATCACATCCTTGCTTTGTGAATATTTTTTCCTGGTCTCTTGATTGTGTTTTCATTTTTCTTAGGTATGTCATCCAAGAGAAATTTTAAATTTTGATGAACTTATACTTAATTAAAAAATAGATTATGTTTTTGGTGTTGTAGCAAGGAAATCTTCGCTACAACCTAAGTCAAAAAGATATTTGCCTCCGCTTTCATCTAGTTTAATAATTTAAGTTTCAAATCTAGATCTATGTTGCATTTTGAATTAATTTTTGTGTATGATGTAGGCACATACATAAGTATACTATTTTTTTTTTTTCTGTACTGGGAATTGAATTCAGGTCCTTGCGCTTGCCAGGCAGGCACTGTGCCACTGAGCCATCTTTCTGGCTCAAGTTTACTATTATTTTGCATATAGGTATCCAATTGTTCTACAAAAATTTGTTGTGAGGGCTACCCTTTCTCCACTATATTATCTTTGTACTTTTACCAGATGATTGTTATCTACATTTCTTTTTATGGACTCTGATGCACCATTGATTTATTTGTCTGTTTACACCAACATTGCACTACTTTACAGTCTTAGTTACTTTTCTCTCGTTGCTGAGACAGATTATGAACATCCAAAATTAAGGAAGGAGAAGTTTGTTTAGCACATAGTTTGTGAAGGTTTCAGTCCATAATCAGCTGGCTCCAAGGCAGTGTGGCATGGCACAGGAGCAACACTTCAAGGTGGCAGACAGCAAAAGAAGCAAGAACTTAAAAGGGAGGAAGCCTCTTCTCCTCCCTTCCATTTTATATTGGCTATCTGCCCATGCCCACACCATCTCCGTGCCCTCCTCTTCCACAAGCTGAGGATGTTTACGAAGTAAGGACCCGGTCCCCTGCTGAATCACTTAGTTGAACTTTTAAACTTCTCAAGTTGACACAATGAAAAACATCCTGGAGCAGGAAGGGTGTGTCCTTTTATGCCAGGATGTAGAACTGCTGAGTTACTTAGTTAAGCTTTTAGACTCCTCAGGTTGACATAATGTATCAACCATAATAATTACCATGGCTCTATAGTAAGTCTTAAAGTCAAACAATGCTCCTCTTATTAAACTTCATTCTTTAAAATCTTTGGCCTTTTAAACTATTTCAGATCATTTGCTTTTCTGTATGTATCTTTAAAGTCTGTTTGTTCATTTCTCAAAATTTTGCTGCAATAACCAGGATTCAATTGAATCTGTAGATCAATTTAGGGAGTTTTGACTTTTTTCCCGTTTTGAATCTTCTCATCTACGAACATGGTATACCTCTCCATTTATTGTCTTTTTTTTGTTTCTTGTTCACTTCTTGTAGTCTCCATTGTAAAAGTCTTTCACATTTTCATTAGATTTATCCCTAAGAATTGAAGCTCCAGTGGCACAATTGGTTAGTGCATGGCACTTATATCCTTCAGAATTCAATATCTAATACTATTAAAATTGTGTGACTTTTAGAAGTTTTCATGCTTAGTAGTCAGTTTCTCGTGTATATTTGACTTTTGTGTATTCTTACATCTTATAAAATGTTCCCGATGTACTTTTTAGTTATCTTAATCATAGATTTCATCAGATTTCCCACAGAAATCGTAAAAGTGAGTGTCTTTGTAATGTGATTATTGGTGTGGACGGGGAGCATTGGCTGTTTCACCACCAAGTACCGTGTTGGCTGTAGGTCTTTCATAGACAGCCTTTATTAGGATGACCAAGGTTTCTTTTATTCCTAGTTTGCCAAGAGTTTTTTAGAATCAGGAATGGGTGTCAAATTTTATTAGATATTTTACTGCACTGTGATAATTATATAGCTTTTTTGTTTTGTACTGAGATAATTATACAGTTTGTTTTAAATTATACTTGAATGGAAAATTACATTGATTGTCTTTGAATGCTGTCAATCTTGCATAACTGGGGTAACTCCCACCTGAAGAAAGACGTGTTACCCTGTTATATATTACTGTACTAAATTTATTAAAATTTTATGTCTATATGTAAATGGTTTTCTCTTCTTCTGTAACTTTTGTCTTAGTTTGGTATCAAGGTAACACTAACTTAATAGAATGAGATGGGAAGTTGTCTTGGTTACTTTTCTCTCATTGCTGAGACAAAATACCCAACACCCAAAATGAAGGAAGGGAAGGTTTATTTAGCTTACAGTTTGTGGAGGTTTCAGTCCATATTTGGCTGGTTCTGAGGCAGAGTGGCACCTGGCAGAGGGAAAACTGTTCATAGCGGCAGAGCACAGCAAAGGCAACCAGCAAAAGGGAGGAATGGCTGCAAGCAGCCTCCTTCCTTCCCTTACATTGTAAACAGGCTACCCCCACCCAGGGAGCGTGTAGCTCTCACACAGTCTCCATGCCCTCCTCTTCCACAGGCTCAGGATATATACAAAGTAAGCACCCTGGCTTCCTGCTGAATCACTCAGCCAAACTTCTAGACTCCCCAGGTTGACACAATGTATCAACCATAACTGAAGTATTCATTCTTTTGAAATTTTCTGTAAGAATTTGTGTATAATTGATACTACTAATGTTTACTGGTGAAGTCATCTGAGATTTCAGTCTTCCCTGGGGGAAGATATTTTAGGAATGCATCACTTAATGTCTTGAATATGTTCTGAAAAATGTGTCATCAGGTGATTTTTGTCCCAGAACAAATACTGTGGTGTGTGCTTACTCAAGCCAGGCTGTGCGGTATGCACCACTCACTATGTGGCCACCATTGACTGACATGGCATTGTGTGATGCTTAACTGTATTTACATATTGGTTATTTTAGTGGACACAGGGCTGTTAAAGCTATTCATTTCTTCTTCTGTGAATGTGGTAGCTGAAGTCATTTAAGGTATTTATTTCTTTAAACTACATTGCCCAATTTAGATTCATAGAGCTTTAAATGAATATTTCATTATTATTATTATTTAAATATACAGACAATCTGTGGTACCAACACTTCTTTCATACTTGATATGGATAATTTATTTTTTCTTGATTATCTTACATAGAAGCATATAAAAGTTATTGATGTTTTTGAAAGAATAGACTCTTGGTTTTACTGCTTTTTCTATAAAGTTTTTCTTTTTTTGTTCCCTTGATTCCCTCTCTGATTTTCATTATTTATTTTTTTTACCTTACTTTGGGCTTAACTCATTTTTCACCTTTTTGTTTGGTACTGGGAATTGAACTCAGGACCTTGCATTTGCCAGGCAGGTGCTTGTGTTGCTGAGCTACATCCTCAGCCCTAACTCTTCATTTTTAACTTCTTCACATGGAAGCTGGATTCATCAGTACAAAACCATTTAATTTTCTAATGTAGATGTTTATTGGCACAAATTTCTATCTGATAATTTATTTCATAATATGCTAAGTACTCTTGGCATATTATACTTCATTTTCACTCAGTACAAAGTATTTTCTTTTTTTTGGTACCAAGAATCAAACTCAGGACCTTGTGCTTGCCAGGCTGGTGCTATGCTGCTGAACTAGATTCCTGGCTCAGTATTTTCTAATAGGCCTCTTTGTTTCTTTTTTATCCATGAGTTAATTAGAAGTATATAATTTAATTTTCAAATATTTCAAATTTTCCAGGCATATTTCTGTTATTGATTTCTAATTTAGTTCTATTTTAGTTAATGATTTTTTTTGGTATGTCTTTAATTTTGTGAACTTTCTTGAGAGGTGTGTAGAGTATAGTCTTCCTTGATAAATGTTCTACGTGTAGCACTTAAGAAAAATATTCACTCTCTTGTTAGGTGAAATGTTCTATAAACCTCAGTAGATCAAGTTGTTAGATGGTACTGCACATATTTTCTCTTTTCTTACTGATATTGTGCTTGAGCTATGCTAAAATTGATGAATACAATGGGGATCTGCCCATTTCACCTTGTGTTTTTATGAATTTCCATTTTATATGTTTTGAAATTCTGTTATATGCATGTGTTTAGAACTGTCATATCTTCTTGATTATTCAGACATCTATTATAAAATGACAACATTATCAACTGAAATTTACTTTGATAAATTACTTTTCATTAGTGTTGGGTGCATATATTTTTTTATTTATGTCTTTATATTTCAGTTGCTTGTCTTAGATGTGGCAAAGAATTGGGCCTTGTATTATCCAATCTGATAAGTTTTGCCTTTTAATGGAACTTTGTAAGCTATCACAATTAGATAACAAATTAATTACAATGATATCATAAAATTAAAAAAAACAATGAGTGTGATTAATGTTTTTCTCTGTTAGTTCCACCGTCTCGCAGTTTTGATTGACTACGTTTTTACACTATAGGTCGTATTTCCTTTCCTTACATTAACTTTTTATTGGATGCCAAATATAGTATTTCAGATTTTAATCTTATATTGTGATGGTTATGTTTATGTTTCTTTTTTCCTTCAGTATTGGGAATTTCACCCAGGGCCTTTATAATAAGTCACAGCTCCAGCCTCCCCTTTTTGTTTTAAATTTTGAGACCAGGTCTTGCCAAGTTAATAAATTGTCCAGGCTGGCTTTGAGCTTAGCATCTTTCTGCCTCAGCCTCCCAGAATGCTGTAGTCACAGGTGTGCCCCACCATACCAGGCCGATTTTAAAACATACATTCTTCTAGATGTTTATGAAGCAAATCAGATGACACAGTTTAGTTTCATCTCATGGCCTTAGTGGGTTTTTCCTTCTTTTTTGTGGTGCTGGGGATTGAACCAAGGGCCTCACAGGTTAGGTACCCACTCTGCACATGAGTGCCACCCTGAGTTCCAGGCTCCGCCTTTAAGATGTTACAAAATGCTGGTGACATGCTCAGTCTGGTTGCAGACATTACCTGTGCCTGATGACAAGCTTTGTGCACATTTTATGTGATGGTTAATGAGCCTTAAATTGTTCCAGATGACTCTGAAAATAGAATATATCTCTGGTCTTGGTACTGTTACCTTTGGTCATTTTGGGGACTGAACCACCTGGTCTCGGGCAGTTTGCTCACAGGCATGCGCCAGGTTGTCCCCAGACAACCTGACTGCTAGAGGGACACACACGCTGGGCCTCTTGGTGTGGGCAGCCCTCTTTGGTCTTTGGTCTGGCTGTTTTTCCAACTCTCAACTGCATCTCCTTACATTTCTGGGTCACTTCTTTCTTCTTGTGCTGAGACGCGGGCTGACACAATCCCAGAAGGATCATGTTAGGTCTCACCTTGTTTTCTTTCTATTTTTCATGGGTCATTGTTGTCCTCAAAGGGTAATGACTGTTCCTCTTGGCTGGAAACAGGCTCAAGTCAAGAATTAGAAAAACAGCTGCAACCCCTCCCACCTGACTAGATTTGTCTGTTACACCTTGTTTGATGTCAATATATTTCTATTTAGCTCTCTCTGAGGACTCCCCTTGTTATGCAGAAAACATGGATTGGAAAATCATCAGTGATACTTATTTGGCCTTTTTGAAAAACTTACTGACATCTCCAGTAACTTCTACCATCAGGTAAGTTATTAGAATTTAGCTTCCAGGTCTTAATCTATCTATCATTTGATAAGCAAAACCCTCTTTAATATTTGTGAGCTTGATGTAGACATTGATACAGTGCTGCATATTACGTACGGAATTAATATTTGTGTATAGAATGTATGACTCAAGTTTCCAAGAGCTTGGAAGGAAATATATAGCAATAAGATTCTCCTTCAATAGCAGCATAGATTAATAATAGACTCTAAAAAAATAATAGACCTTAAAATCCAAGCATTCCTTTGAAAAGTAATGTCATCTAGCTGCCTGGAGTTTACACATATGATAAATAATTTAGACTCTGGTTGTTCTGGAGGCTTTGGCGACAGAAATGATTTCTGGAAGTGAATATACCAGGTCACCCCTGCACTGCTATTTCAGCACCTGTTTTGAGAGAGGTATTTTGGATATGATTACAGATACTGTGATGCTGCATCCAGTTGAAAAGCTCATGTTGTCACTTATGGGCTGTGTACGAAAATTTAGAATGCAACTTTTCTGATTGTAAGAGACATATTTTAAGACTGGAGCTTTACATTAGAGAAGAGCACTGTCTTGGTTACTTTTTTCTCGTTGCTGAGACAAAATACCCAACACCCAAAATGAAGAAAGGTTTATTTAGCTTACAGTTTGTGGAGGTTTCAGTCCATACTTGGCTGGTTCTGAGGCAGAATGGCACATGGCAGAGGGCAAACTGTTCAGGGCAGCAGAGCACAGCAAAAACAACCAGCAAAAGGGAGGAATGGCTGCAAGCAGCCTCCTTTTCTCCCCTACACTGTAAACAGTCTGTCCCCAAGCAGGGGGCGTGTACCTCTCACATAACCTCTATGCCCTCCTCTTCCACAGGCTCAGGATGTTTACAAAGCACCCTGGCTTCCTCCTGAATCACACAGTTAATAACCTTTAAAGCTTCCCAAATTAACATAAACAACATCCCACAAGGGTAAGGGCATATCCTGTTTACCCCAAGATTTACAACTGTTGAGTTACTTAGTTAAACCTCTAGACTCCCCAAGTTGACACAATGTATCAACCATAACAAGCACTCTGACATGGGAGTGGATCAGAGTGAACTATGAAGTTTGCTAAAAACATAGATATTGTACTTTGCCCCAGACACACTAAATCTTGTTCTGTGTGTACAACCTGGGTTTCTGCACACCTACCAGTCCTGTAGATGGTTCTGGTGCACATTGAAGTTGGAGAACCATTCTGTGACATGTATCCAAAACCAAGATTCATAGCTGGGGAAACTCGGAGCCCAGCTTCAGGTGAGTACACAGAGAGGCCAGTGAGGTGGACCCCTGGGAATTGGCTCCGTGCTCAGGTCAGACTTACATTTCCTCACTTTCCTGAAAGTCTCAGATATTGAATAGCTCCAGAGAGACAGCAGCAGAAGCAGTGTAGATGCACCAAGGACATGTTCAATATTATATCTGCATTCCCCATCATGGTCACACTGTGTCTCTGTGAGTGATGATAGAGAGTTAGATGTTGCTGCAAGGAATGAAACATATTAGAGACAAAGTACAATGACTATTAAGAAGCTGAATTCAAAATGAAGAGACTTGGGTCATGTACACCTGCTAACAGCGTGAATCTGTTAATTACAAAATGGAAATATTTATTTTCCCATGAAATGGACATAATGCTGTGGATCTCAGCAGGCTGTTTTGAAACTGGGTGGAGTCTGTGGGTGTGGAAGTGCTTCAGAAACCGTGGAGCGAGCAGGCGTATGTGACGGTGCTATGGCTGCCCTGACCCCAATTCAGTGGTGGTTGTGCTGGTGTTGCTCTGTAGCCCGCGCGTTTCCCAATTTTGAATCACCCAGGCATTCTCCTCTGTGCGGCGGTTACTTGCACAATGGTCACTTTTCTAGCATGTATTTCTGTGGAGGGCTGGGTTTAGTCCAGGTTTATACTGACCTCCTAATAACAGAATGTTCTCTTTACTGATGGGAATTTTTTTCCCCAGAAATTGCTTCAAAACAGCCATTCTCTGTCCTACAAATAACAACTAACTAAATTAAACCCATATATTTTGTGCGTATTGGCTCTGATCTCAGCTATTAGAAAGGAAAAGCACGTTGGTGCATTTTATCTTTTCTATATCTACCTGGGGTCAGAGAAAGAAGAGTCCAATGAAAGGAGTTTGCCATTCCAGGCATGATACCAGGAAAAGGCTGAAAACCCTTACCCACAATTGCAGCTCCCCAAAAGGCAGGCAGGAGACACTGCTGGTGTGGCCGGCATCACAGCCATGCAGCAATGTTGTGGCCTGAACCCATGTGAAGCTGGTTCGAGTCTGGAGACCCTCTGTGGGGAGATAGCCTAGAGGTGGCACTAAAGAAGGGCCAGTGTGTTAGGGTCATCATCCTCTAAACGGCCCTGGTACTGTGTCTGAGGCATCCCACCCTTTGGACTTCCTTGCTAGCCCAAGACATTTTGAAATGAAATCTGAAAATGAATCCTAAGAGTCTTCTTGCATAAACAGCAAATTTATCTTAAACAGTGAACATCCTTTATAGTGAATTCACAGGAGGAAAAGAAAATTTAGAATGTGACTTTTCTGATTGTAAGACATATTTTAAGCTGACTATATGCAACTGCATTTTGGATTTCTAGAACACTTTCAAATGCTCACAGTAGTTCAATGTCTGTTGAGAAATGTGCTATCTGGTAAATGTTTCATTTAGATGTACTGTGCATTGTTCTATCTTAGCAAATTAATATGCTGAATTTGTTTTTATTTCTGATACTAAAACTATTCTATTAATGTTGTAGGGCCTTGGCAAAGTACCTTATAGTGCTGGAAAAGAGGCAGCATGCCCATGAGAGTGAAGAGATGAACTTTCTTCTGTCATTTGTGGAGTTTTTGGAGGAATTATTACCGTCTAATCCCTTTGGGTCATCTAGTGCTCACAAATCCCATCATGTCTCCTCTCTTACTGAGCAGTTTGTGAACAGAAGTGTTTTGTGGGTAAATCGCTTAAAAAATTTGGAGAGGAACTCATCTCATGTCGGTGCTCAGAAACTTTTGGAATTTGGCAAAATGGTGACTGAAAAAATACAAATTCATGGAAGTCACTGGACGAGAAAGGCATACAAAAATGCTTTAAAATTCCTGGGATTAACACTTCTTGAGTTGAATCCCCAGTTGCTAGAATTATGGCTCTCTGGCATTTCAGAAGGAGAAAGGGCTAAGGTAGAAACCTTGTCTACACTTCTAAATTTTTCTGTCCCAGCAAATGAGAAAATACTGAGTAAGAATTTTAACTTTTCCCAGTTGTTCCATGCTCATGGGCCTGCATCATCTTCTGTGGACATGGATTTTGTACATGTAAGCAAATCTGTAATACATAGTCTCCATGAGTTTGGATTTCTGACCCAGGGGGAAGTCTCAGAAGTGCTGGAAACAGTGGACGCCATCAGAAATACATCTGATCTTTTCTTGGCCTTTTCTGAACTTCAAAAACAAGAAATTTATAAAATTTTGTCTCATATATACCTAAATGTCTTCAAAGACAAGGATTTTACTTTACTTCTGCAAATTTATTCTTCATTTTACCAGTATATTTACAAGTTCTTGAGCCTTCAGAATAGAGAGACGTCGCTAACTTACCTTGGCCAAATCTCAAGACACATTTTGGACATTGTGAAGCAATTTAATTTCCAAGATATCAGTAAGGCATTTGCGTTTTTGTTGGAGGCTTCTGGGGTTCTTGAGGGTATTTCTGAAGAGTCTTACTGTCAGCAGTTGCTTTCAATTTTTAATTTTTTGGAACTCCAAGCCCAATCCCTGATGTCTACCCAGGACCCGGAACTGGAAGTGATACATGCTACTTTGACAGTCCTCAAACAGCTGCTCGTAACAGATGAGAATTTTCGCATTTCCTTGTTTCAGTATGTGAGCCAGCTCCTCAATGGCTCAGGGGATGCACTGTTGGGTACTAAGTGCTTTATTTTGGATAATAAAACAATTTCTTCCATAAACCATTCAGTGGTTGAGGGGCCTTCACGGATCCTTCCATGGGCACAAATATACTCAAGCCTCTCAGCCAATGTCAGTGTGCTTGGTGAGTTTGCAGCCGTGCACTGTACAGTTTCATGGCTTCAGATGTGGGCTGAGACCTGGGAGAGCGTATCTCACATGTTTAATTTTGACTTGCATGTTTTTCCTGCTCTCCATGCTGGTTTCACTCAGTTTTTGGACGAACTGGAAAATGATGTGAAAATTTCTGAAAACTGCCGAGGACGGCTTCCAAAGCATCACGTGGCTAGACTCATATTGACTTTGTTTGACAGTGTATCCCATGCTGATGGCCTCCATGCTGGGGATGATTTCCTGGACCTCAGGGATCTTTGGGGACCATTAGACCATGCATTAGTTACAGTAAAATCACTGAACCTGGCCCAAATAGAGAGATCTCTTTCCACCATGGAAACTGCTCTGCATCAGCTACAGTCATTCTCCCTGCACACGAATACAAGCCGAGAGTTTTTCTATTCCCTGCTTGATGTGTTCATGGAGTTAAGCAATGCATCAGAATATGTGGGTGGACACGCAGCGCTGATAAATCGCTTTCTTCCCATCAATCTCACAGATTATGGAGTGAAGTTTGAAAACATCATTGCTGAGCTCAGAGAAACAATATTGTTTCTTAGGCGTGTGTCACACGACAGAGATTTATTGTCCTGTGCTGATGTTTTCCGAAATGTGACTGAACTGCTTTTAGAAGGTGGCTTATTACATGCAAATCCTTCCGAGAGGATGATGCATATTCTGGCCATGTTAAATTCCGTATTTTTCTCAGAAAGCACAGTGAGCAGCCTGCAAGGATGCACTGCGTGGGCAGGTGTCCTGAACAACTTATACTCCAGGTATAACTCAAATTTTTCACAGGGCCTTGTTTCCAGTATATTTGGAAGTTTCCCAGATATAGAAAACAAAATGAACTCTACATTGAAAATTGTGACTTGGGTACTAAATATAACGAAACCTCTTTGTTCGTTGAATGAACCAAATATAAACTGTGTAAATATTTACTTGAAAGACATATCTGACTTTCTGAACATTATACTTACTGCAGCATTTGAAAAAGAAAAGCTACCTAAATTTGAGATTGTATTAGCTCTTTTAAATGATTCTACGGACCATGTGGGAATGATTATCAAGGACTTAATGAGAAACTTTGACTCTGCTTCCCAATCTAACTGGAAAAATTTTAATGGATTAATTCTTGCACCCATGGAAGTATCAGATAAAATTCCTAACCAGTTTCATAATGTTTGGCTGCATTTAATAGCACTGGGGAAAGAAATTCAAAAACTTGTGCAAGATATTTCTCCTAACACCCAGGAAAATATTTCTTCTACAATGGAAAAAATCTTGAGTTCACTCACCACCACTTTAAAGGAAAAGGATATAAATAGTTTAGGCAAGTCGTTTTATTATTTAGCTAATTACCTTGCCCTCAACTTATCTCATGATCTCCAGAATTCATCAGAAATTGTTTCAAATGAAATAAGGACATCAGTCGAACTTGGTATTCAACTGATAAGGGATGTGTTCAACTCCTTAATGCCCACGGTCCAGCACAACATTCCAGTCGATACACACCATGTTCAGGTTTTGAGGCAAGTGTCATCTCTCATGCGCAGTCTCAGGAGGAGAGACATAGACCTTTTAGTGGGACAACTGGGACAAATCAGTGAAAGCTTAGTGGGTTTCTTTAAGAATCTCAGTAGATTAGGCACTGATGCTAGAGGGGTCAACTTGCTGGTTGGCTTGATGGAGAAGATTGTAGACAGCTCACACTCTTGGAATGTTAACCATCTCCTGCAGCTCTCCCGCCTCTTGCCTAGAGATGTGATCCATGTGGTGGTGGATGTATACTATGTCCTTCCTCATGTCATGTGGCTCCTGGAGAGAGTAGCTGATAAAAACCTCACGGAGGCTCTCAAGGATGTCCATGACTTTATGCTCCTTCACAGCATCAGCATTGCAAACATCTCCAAGGAGGACTTTGCCACTGTGATAAAAACTCTTTCCGATACCATTGAACAGATATCAGACCAGCCCACTCTTCTGTCGCAAGCTTTAACTTGCCTTCCTGTGCTTTGGTGCAGGACTCATCCAACTTCTGGGTTTCTGCAGAATCCTGAGACAGAAGGCTGTGATGCACAGGGGCTCATGTCCTCTTCCTTTTATGGTAATGTGGCTAGCATGCTGGGCCATCTCCACCTGTCTCACCCCGGGGAGGATTCACAATGTTCAAAGAAACATTCACACGTGGCAATGATGAGGAGAGCGGTCTGTGTAATTCATGAGCTAGCAGACTGGAATTCCATCCTTCTGGAGCTCTCTGAAGTCTTCCACATTAAAACTTCACTGCTAAAAACTGTGCAGGAATTTTGGCACAAAGTGTTACCCTTCGTCCCACCTTCTGGAAATCAGAGTAATGGCAGCATCCCTGAATTTTGTCCTAGTGGTCCTGTTAAGCAAATTGCTTTGCAAATCATAGAAAATCTAACAAATGTCAACTTTACAAAATTTACTTCTGGTAAGAACATTCCTGATAAGCTAGCTGGTTTAAACAAGATTCTTAACATTGCTGAAGGCACAGAGACTGCTGTTCAAAGTAATATTTCTTTACGTTTGGGAAGGATAATCAAATCAATTACTGGGGCCTGGAATCTAGAAAACAGAACTCGGTATCTACTCCCTCCATTCCTGAGCCTTCTGAATGCAAATCATACAGGCAGCAGTGTAGATGCATTAGAAAATTTTCTTAAACCAAGTGAAGTAGCACATAACTTTGAAGAACTATGGCTGGACTTCAAACACACTGTGGAAGACCTGACACACCATGTTAGTATGAGACACCTACTGTCTGAAATTGCCAAAGAAATCCCAAGTATAAATTCAGTGCCGCTTCAGAATACAACTTTGCAGCTTTCCTCTTTTCTAGAAATCTTCAGTGCATCATCATTGAAGATGTTGGAAATTATCAAAGATTTTCTACCAGTCATAAACAACTGGCTTCATGAATATGCAAAAGAAGATGACTCCAGACAGACACGAACATTATTCGTCCCTGTGTCCAATGAGAGTTCAACTGACAATGTATCTGTGTTGATTAAAGATATCATTACCTTTGGGGAGTATCTACAAAACATTTCTAGAGAAGGCACTTTTGATGCTGCCTTTCTCTCTCCCCCACTACCAGAACAGCTGGCTAATTTCTCCCTTGTTCAGTGGCTTCTTGAAAATATTCTGATCAATTCCATCCATAGCGAAGCTGGGAGTTCTCAGGAAGCAGGGCCGAGTTTAAATGCTACTGACCTTCACATAATGAAGCTCATCAACCTTACCTTGAACCACCCATGGTCAGGCAATGGAGGGAAAACAGTTCTCTCTCCAAGACACATGGTAGATTTTGTAGATCAGCTTCTGAAAACATTCTTTTCCCTACTCCTGAAGGAAAATTCTGACAACAAAATGTCTCCTCTGCTTAAAGACTTTGATGAAGCTATTGTAGCGATCAGGTGAGTTTACACTGGTTTTATATGGTACATACAGTTGTCAAATATTTCAAACTACTTTACTTTTTGGAGCATAGAAATGCCAGGGATAGCACTTTCCCCTAACACCTTTAAATCATCTTTGAAATGAATATGTCCTCAGGAGCATTTTGTCAAAATATCAAGGTAAAATAATTTTGTTATTGTCATTTAAGTAGTAGACACTTCAGTCTGGTCTGTGATAAGGAATCACATACCCTTTCATTTTTAGATTATGAAAACAATTATGAAATTATATTTTAGAGGGAATTGAAGATACAGTTTTTATGGCATACAGTGGTACCTCAATTCAGAAACTTCATTCTTTCCACAATTCTGGTGGTATTCTGAATTGGTCATGAACCAAATCAGTTCAGTGGCTAGGTTCAGTGTTGACCTTATGGGGTACCTTTGATTTGGTTTGTGACCAAAATCTTGGAAAGAATTACATTTGTGAACTAAAGTGCCATTGTATACACACATACAGCAATTTAAATTGCTGGGTTAAAGTGGAGGGCTTAAATATTTTCACTCCAGTTAATCTACTGTGATGTCTTTATTTGGAAACATTAGTGTGAATAGTCAGTTAACTGTATTCATGTCTTTCTGAAATATCTTTGAATCTTACTAGTGAAAATGCTGAGGGGAATTTCTAGTTTGTTCTGCGTTACGTCAGTTAGGGCTCAAGCGTGGAACCAGCTCTCTAGCTGAGACTTCATTGAAGGAATTAGATTCTCTAATTTGGGGGCCAGGTAAGCAAGTCCACAGTCAGTATGACCAGCCACCAGGAGGGAAGTCCCAGTATGCAGGGACACTAGGATCCTGTGCTGAATCTTGTGGTCTGAGGGGTCTTCAGGAAGGAAAACCCAGGCAAGAATAGTCAGCTGCCTGCCCAGCTGCTGTTGGATCTGCAGGGCAGGGAATCCCCATGTCCTCTTTTGTAGCCTAACAGCTGATTATGTCGGGTGCTCGGGGTACTCTCCCTTCTGACTATGTTGAAATTAACTGTTAGGGACTTTAACCACATCTGCAAATCTCTTCTCAGCAATACTTAGTTTCATGTTGAATTGAGCGGCTGGTGGGAGGCATTTTCATGCTACAAAATAGCATCCAACTCCCATCTGTCCTGAAACATTTCTTTGTAGCTGGCACAACCAGAGATGCCTGAGAAAGGGCCTGTGGAGCTATTGTTGTTCCTAGCCCTGCTGGCTCACCATGGAGCCGCCACATATCTAAGTGGTTGTTAAATATATAGAAAAAGTATGAATGGGTTTTCCATAGTTGCAGATGTATCTCTCATGTCAAGAAGCACTTTGTAGTCATGGCACCTCTCACCACCCTCATGTCTCTTCCCTTTTGCTTGGTTTCCTTCCTTTCTTTTGATCCTGGAAGCTGAACCTGGGGTCTTCACACTGAGCTACTTCTCCAGCCCTTTTTAACCTTTATTTCTTATTTTGAGACATGGTCTCCCACTAAGTTTACCCAGGCTAGGCCCAAACTTGCAGTCGTTCTGCCTCAGCCTCCCAGGGTGCTGGGATTGCAGGTGTGTGCTAACCATACCAGGCCATTTTATCTCTTTTCAGGAACCAAGTATATAGCTTTTCACATTGTTGTGCTGAAAGAATTGTAGTAGGGTTGTTCATAAAATTTCTATGCTGTTTTCATTATTGGGGCAACAATAAAATTAAACTTCACCTGGCATTATTTTAGCATGTCATCTTTCCTGCAACATTGCCCTCCTATGAAACTATTGTGAAACAAATACAATCATCATGTATTGTAATGTTTCCATTGGTAACATATAAAGCATTAACACCCATATTTACAGTTCTGTCCCCAGAGATAAAATTCTGGAAGCTCTGAACCTGGATCAGTTTCTGACCTCAAGGAATGAAGACACAGGGACAAAAATTTTCTCACGCTTAAAGGAGGCTATATATCACATGCTCAGAAGTTCTTTCATGATGGATGGTGGGGAACTCTTTTCTGATAGCCCCAGAGGGCTGGAGTTTGTGCACGATTTAGTTAGTGCCCTTCTGAGGGAGACCTCAGTGGAGAATAAGCCCAAAGGTGATCAGGATTTCCCTACGATGCTGAGCCAGGTGCTCTTCCATGCAAACAACTCTGCGGATCTCTTCCAGATCCACCGGGACCTGCAGGCAGTTCTTTACCTTGTGCGAGAAAGCTCCACAGAGATGGCAAATCTTGTGAATGCTCTGCTAACCTCTCCTGATGACTTCCGTACCTTGTATCCTGTACTCCAAGAAGTCATACTTGCTAACCTCACTGACTTGCTGTCCTTCACAAATAACTCATTTCCTCTGCAAAACAGAGAAGCCCTGGAAATTACTACGATGCTGCTTGGGGTCATTTCCAATGCTGGCACAGAAGGTCATGTCCCGGAACTACTCGTAGAAATATCTAGAACTCTAGCCAGTTTGCTAGATGACAGTGTTGGGCTGAAAGATCTGGCCACCACAGTGGACTCCTTTGTGAAACTTCTCCAGCTGGCCAAGAGAGTTTCAGGGAAGATAGCCATGATTTCCGAAACTCATTTCATCTCTAGTACCAAAGACAGGAGGAAATTCTTTGACACTCTGTATTTCAGCATGCAACAAAGAGTCCAGCGTTTTGGGAAGGAAATGGCTACTCTGAAAAAAGATCATCTGAGATTTGAGAACATAAATGATTTCTTGGTGCCATTTCTTGACCTTGTCTTTGGGATGACTGGGGTGAGACCTCATGTTTCACAAAACTCTGATGTTTCCGGTCTGTCACCGAGCTCACTCGCAGTTGTGAATGAATCCAAGGACTTCACTGAGATTTTGAAAGAAATGACTCAACTTTTAACTTCCCTGAAAATTGATTTGGGAGACTTAGAGCGCCTTGTGGTGGCGTTTAGTAATGGGACTCAAGCATTTCCTCCGGATTCTGTCGATTTAGGGGAGGAAATTCTGCGTTGCTTGACTCCAATAAATCACATCACCAGTCAAATAAACTTCCTGCACTCCAATCCCGTTCCTACTCGAGATAGCAAATGGGAAAGAATTCATGAAGTGACTCCTTTTTTGGATAAAATATTAATAGGAAACAGCACAGAGATGGGAACTTACATGAGAATCCTCACTGATCTCACTTTTGACACTTTGTGGGAGAGTTTAAAAAGGAACGAAGAGGGTGTTTTAAACCTGTTGCTGACCTCTGCTCATCCTCTTTGTAACTTTTCAAAAACCATAGCCACAGGTGCAGAGGCTTCTTACGGAAGCAGAAGCGACAATGGAGATGATTTAAATGAAGGTTTATTTTCCAACATGTCCTTGGTTCAGAATATAACTTGTCATCAACTTGAAAAAGCGATCCAGGTGGTGCTAGCTAGAATCAAATTCTTAAAGCGCCTTCCAAACAGCTCCGAGGGGATAAACTCTCTCAGCACTTTGCTGCGGTCAGCTTCTGAGAATTTTGCTAATGCGACTGCTGGGAAGAATGGTCCATCAGCACGAGAGGAAAGGACCACAAAAGACACAATGGGTTTCCCTCATAGCTTCAAACCGTCATCCAGTTTCAAGAAATACCTGAAGCGGTTAATAGCATTGACTGAAAACTGGCAAAAAGTCTTGCTGACAGATTCAAGGTAATCAGACACCTCACTCACTTTCTTTTCCTTATGCAGCGGCCAAGCAGGAAGTACGGGGATCCAGGGTAAGTTGCTCTTGATTGCAGCTTTTATTACTCTCTGGGGTTGGGCTTTCACACAGACTGATTTGTGTCCAGCTTTCCTTTGCAAATCAGAGTGGCGTATCCATCCCCTCACCATTTCTTTGGGGTGAGGCTGTGGGCAAGGCCTTCTCCTAGCTGTCTGCAGATGTGCAAGGCATGAATGTCACTGCAGCCGCCCTCATGTGCCACAGAACGTTGGAACCTCTGCCTCCACTCTGGCTGGGACTTGGCCCTGGTGGCCACTGTCACTTCCTTTCCTGCTGTCTCCTGGCTTCTGCCCACCATCACTCCACCCTCACTCCCGTGCGCGGTCAGCTTTTTCTCATCCTGCATGTGCCTAATGACATGTGATGTTTGTCTTTCTGTCCCTGGCTGATCAACCCCAACACAGCATCCCTGGTCCATCCCTGCTGGCCTAGAGGGCAGGATTTCATCCTCTGTGGCTGGCATCCTGCTCTGACACTCTTGAATCATCTACTTTCATATTTCAAAGCAACGGAACATGAAGAGAAAGCAAATCAGGCTGACGGGTAGCAAAATCAATGCCGTTTGCTAAAACAGAGAGCACAGCTTTCCGGAGGTCCAGATTCGGCACCTGTGATTTCTTGTGTTTCTGTGTAGCTGGTTTGACCCAGCACCGTGGACAGCGCCCCAAGTGGCTGAGACTTAGCCTGCCCCGCAGCGGGCAGGGTCGCAGAGCTTCCCTCCTCAAGGTGTTGTCTGTTTTTCCCCAAGTGCTGTGGACGTCTGTCGAGTCTTCCGGCAGCTGGAGGAGCCCTCCGAAGCCGCGGCAAAGCTGCAGAGAGCGGAGACGGTGGTTCTGCGCATGCTCACCATCTTTGCAGGTGGGCAGGAGTGCTTGGCCACCCCTCTGTGCAGTTGGTTGGAGCTTGGCTGTCAGCACGGCATACAGTGTCCCTGGGTTTCTTTCAGAGCAAAGCACGGTTTTCCTAGCCTGGCTACCATGCTTGGCCATGTCTGGGCCACTTTCCTACTTCTTTTCACTGGCCAAGTCAGACACAGCTGTGGCCCTGGGCCGCCCTTCTGGTCTCCTTGCCTTTGCTCTTGGAATGGCTTCCTTGTCCCTGTGCGCAGGGGCCTCCTGTCCAAGATGGCCCCACTTCTGTTGCTGCGATGTGCCCGTCAAAGGGCAGGCTGCCTGGGGGTACCTGGGTTACCTCTGGGGTTTCTCCAGCATGGAAGTGTTGGGTTGCGGAGGACATCTGGCTCAGTGGAATGAACCAGACACGCACACTGTTCCCTTCCACCCAGGCTTCTGGGCATCGCTGCTCACACCCTCTCTTGGGGCTCAGGGTTGAGGACTAAGTTGCCTGATAGCAGCGGGCACAGGAGAGATGGCTGAGCACAAGGGCCAGAGAGGACACCTGGGATGCCTGGGGTGCATCCAACCCAACCAGGGGGAGCAGAGCTGGCGGCAGGGGACAGACGGGGTTGAGCTCCGCCAGGGCTGGCCCTGTACCCCTGCCCTTCCTCAGCACCACAAGCTCACTGTCTGGCTGCCCTGCTTATTACTCGCTTATCACTGCTATTTATCTCCCTGCCGTACTCCGCTGTTCTTCCTCGCGTAGGTGTTGCTTCTCTCACCTCCTGCACCTGGGCTCCTCCCTTGGGGCTTGGTACCTGGTTGGTCCATAACCTGGGATGCTGCCCTGAGCCTGTCCTCTTCTGGTCCTCAGGGTTGTGCCTGCCCAAGGCAAATGCCACGCATGGGGACCCATGCACAGGAAGCCCCAGTGGCACTCGCTGAGTGAGTGGGTGGGGAGGTCAGGGCCAGGAGCCCCATAGGCTCCTCCTGCGGCTCCCCAGGTCCTAGCTTCGGGGGAGGCTGCACGGGTGTCTGTGCACCCCTGGCCATTTAGAGAGGAGTGGATCTCACACAGAGAGGCCACTGCGGGATCTGCCTTGAGTCCGCCCCAGAGAAGGGCTCACTGCCCTGCTGGGTGCTCTGTTGGGGAGGGTCCTGAGGCTCGGATCCAGGTGTGCAGGGCAGCGTCTGCAGGGACAGCACGGAGGGGATGTGAACCTCGCAGGCCGGTGGCGACAGCTTTTGCAAAACAGACTTCAACCAACAAGACAATCTGGTGCCGCCAAGTGCTGAGGAGCGGTGGGGGTGGTGGTGGAGGGCAGAGGAGACCTGGGGGGGGTTGCACCCCGGGGGGGGACAGACGGCTGGAGCCCGATGCTGCACGGGCATCTGTGTGTGCGCCCTGTGTCCCCTGAGCCCCAGGAGGAGCTGCGGTGTAGGCCCGGGAGACCTCCATTTGGTGTGTGGGTAGATAAGCTTTTGTGGGGCGTGTTGCAGGAGGTGAGTGAAGTACCTAGAAGCTCTACTGTCCCCAGGGGTCCTCAAGCACAGTCCATGATGTGTCAGGCAGCTGCTTTGAGACAGGTCAGGCCGGTGCAACACCTGTGCTGGCCGAGGGACACAGGGCAGGCTACCGAGTCGCTCTGAGCCCTGGCCAGAATGGGGTGACGCCTGTTCCAGTGAGTGGCTGAGAGGGTTCAGTAGAGGGGATGGTGACCATGGTGGCTGCTAGGACCTGGCCTGTGTGGGTGCCCAGGGCCTGCGAATCCTCCCTCTCCAAGACAGGGAGGGATCCTTGCCTACAAAAAGCTGGGCCAGGACGCTGGCAATCGGAGTGTCTCCTCCAGGGTTGGGCCCTGTTGCTCATACAGCTCTTTTTACTAACAAGAATGTAAGAGCTGATCCACCCTTTGGAACAAGAAAAATGATAAAAAGTGACACCCCAGTGGTCTGTCCTGTGGGGTTAGGGGCTTCCTATAGTTTTTTAAAGACAGTCTTTATTTCTAGCTGGAAGATGTTATGAAATAGGTAGTACAGTTGAACACCAAGCGTGATTCCACTAAGTACGCGCTGTGATGCCGAATAACTATGCTCTGCCTGCGGAAGCATGCTTGGGTGAGACTGACGTGAGACTTCTGTCTGACTCTTGAATGCTTTTCTGGCATATTGAGTGCAGCCGTGTTCACAGATGTAATTATTCTTAAATTTCACAGTCAGCTAAGGCCATGGATGTTAAGTGAATTGAACACTCAAAGATGCCTGAATTCATATCGGCTTGCATCTTGCCATTTTGTATTGCACCTGCTAAATTAATACAGCAACTTATGTTAGGATCAGAGAACCCACGTTCAATTTTGGTATTGCATTGTATTTTGTGTGAAGGAAACTCTATGGCTTGGTGATCATTCAGACTGCCACCTCACTTCCTTACCAGAGAGTAGTTCCATCCAGGACAGAGCCCGGGGAGGTAGAAGGGCCAGCTGGTGAGGTGGACACGGGTGGAATGGGCCACGATGGCCAGACAGCTCCTGGGTGGTGCAGAGGGAGGGGAATCAGATCATTTCCCCTGCAGTCCTGAGTTGCTGCCTGCAGGACGGAGGTTGTCATTTCCTCCTCTTGTGGCTTTCAGGGTGGCCCTAAGCTTGCCTGGGAGCCTGCTGAGCTACTGGGGACAGAGGGACCATCAGGGAACACCTGCTGTAATCTTTTAGTACCACAGATGGGCGGGAGGGAGGCACAGAGAGCGCAGTCGGGGCGTGCGAGGAGGAGGAGTAGAGCATTGGCCGCGGGAGCAGCGCGGAGGGCTGGGGGCGGGCGCAGTGCTGTCTGGATGCTTCCTCAAGGCAGGAAGAGACGTTGGAGAAGCAGCGAGGGCTGGGACTCAGACTTGGGAAGAGCAGGGCGAGGTGGTGGAAGAGGGATCCTGGCAGGTGGCCGAGCTCCAGCCAGGGTCAAGATCCTGTCGCTGAGGTGACACTCATGGGCATCAGATCCAGAAGCAGATGAGGCCAGACGGCATCGCACCCTGGTGCTCCATCCCATAACCACAGCACTCAGGTGGAGCCTTGGGAGAATGCCAGGTGGGGGCTGCTGCGCCCACTTTGCTCTCAGATACAGGCAGTGGAGGCCCGCACCGCTCACCCGCTGCCCGATGGCGGGCTGGCTCATCGAGGGTTCTCTCCTCTCTGGGGTTCCAGAGCGCGGTTCCTGTACCCTTTCTTACACCTCCGCAGAGCACGGGGGCCGTCCCTGCTCGAAGACAAGTGCTGGGGTCTTTACCTGTACTTTATACCTTTCCTTCCACATCTTACCGGGAAGTTGCTGAGAGGACACGTTTTGCATTTTCTGTAATAAAACTTGTCTTCAGACTGGCGAGACATGATGAATGAGCAAAGCAGAGTGGCACAGCAGGCTGGACGCCTCTGGAAAGCACAGCTTCCTGTGCATCTTGTTTGTCTTCTTCCTTTTTAAATCAGTGCACCTCTGCCAGACACAGTCAGTGCACGTGTTGTGGGGGAGGTGCACATGCATCCCACCGTGCTGTAGGTATATTGTATTGACTTTGCGTTGTATTTGCTCAAATTTTTTTTAACCAAGAAAGAATTTTTTTAAACAGCAGCTTTAATTTCGCAGCAACACTGAGCAGTAAGTAAATTTCCCAGTGTCCTCCCATGCCCGTATCCCTGCCTACTGCCACCTTCCCCCCCAGGGTGTAGCATTTGTTGCAGTGGGTGATTACAGTGACAGCTCGCCTTAGGGTCACTCTGGATCTTACCTAGTCTGGGGTCTGGACAGATGCATGTGACATGTGTCCTCCATCGCAGGGTCACCACCCCAGCGATCGACTGACTTCACACATTTGTCCCTCCTTCACCATACCCTGGGGAAAGCATCTGTTTAAAAAAATACTTTCTTGATTAAACAAAATTTGAGCAAATACAAGCAATGATCTTGGTCTGGCTCCAAGGTTGTGAAAGTCCCTGGGTTGAAATCACTTAATGTGCAGCCTCCTGGGACTGGTGTCTTTTCCCGTGGTGTCTGCTCACACTTTGAAAAGATGATTTCTGAGTAACAGTGTCATCACTGGTCAGGATTACAGTTTTTCACACACTGAACAAAAAGTTCAAAGGTTTCATTATTCATAGAAACGCACTGACTTTTCTGTGAGGGTTAGGCCTGTAGAGGCAGGGAGCTGGCCCCAGGCGCAGTGTCAGGAGAGCAGGTGTTGGGGAGGAAGAGGGCGGTGCAGACCTCTCGGGCCTCCCAGAGGAAGCCACGGTGCCCTGTGGAAGGGTGCTGGGTATAGCAGGAGGTCTGAGTGGTGGCCGTGGGAAAACTGGGGCACCAAGGAACCTCAGGGTGGGTCTTGTGCCCGCCTTCTTCCAGGAGGGCCTGCAGCTCGGGCCGGAGTTGTCTTAGGGTGGGATGCACATGGGACCTCCTAGGTGCCTGCAGCTTCCTGGGAAGGGCCTGTCCACAGCAGCTGGCTGCAGTGCAGCCTGTGGAGAGTCTGGGGCTCTGAGTACCAAGGCAGAGCATCTTGGGAGTCTTCTGGGAGTGGTTTGTGATGCACAGAGGTGCCCACAGGTAGACCTTGCCTCCCGCGCTTCCTTCCTGTGGGGTACTTCGGGAATGAATGAAAGGCAACACTGTTCATGACGATGCCAGGATGATACATGTAAACCAAGATGTCCCGGGCAAACTGGGGTGGGTGAGCACCCCACCTCTGGAGGACCTAGGAAGAGTCTAGTTTGGGGTGGATGAAGAAGGAAATTGATTTCTCTACGACAAATTCAGCCCAGAAAAAATGAAGTCCTTAACTGCATTCAAAACTCAAAAAGCACAGTGTCCACGGAGGCAGAAAATCTGGCATGTGTGTGCCCAGGGATTGTCCGGCTGCGAGGAAACGCGCGGTGTCACTTCCCGCCACTTGGAGGGGGCTGGGGGACACAGTGCTGAGTGGAAGAAGTGGGTTACAGAGAGGCAGACCCCACATTTCTGCTTGGAAGCCAACAGGCTGGCCTCATAGAGACCAGGTGGAGCACCAGCTTTCCGAGCCTGAGGAGGGCTGTGGGAGGGAGGGAGGACCGAACTGGCCAGGCTGGTGAGAGCAGGGAGAGCCACTGTGTTTTGCACACAACAGCGCGGCTCCAGCCCAACAGTTGGTTGACTGTTTCAGAACGAGGTCACGGAGAGGGTTTTGAATGTCCTTAACCCAAGTAGATGGCATGTTTCTGCCGTTGGGGTGGGCAGTCATCGCAGCGCGACACTGCACCCTAAATGTACACTGCGTCACTTCAAAATTTAAAAACAGTGCACAGAGGCACTGCTTAGCCCCACCATGTGAATGCTCGTCTTGGTGGCGTACGGGGAGGAATGTGCGCTATTCCCAGGCTCAGAACGACGATTCCAGGAGCGTGGCTGGTTCTGATTCCCTCTGCTTCTCCTGCAGAAAAACCCTCCTTGGTGAAGGAGATTTTGTGTGCAGCTCTGAGCTGTGAGCGAGGAGGAACGCGGTATCTCATCCTATCTGCAATCCAAGGGGTCGCTCTGGTGCATGGCCTCTACCAGGTTTGTCGGTTTTCCTTCCCTTTTCCTCTCTCTCTTTTTGTCCTTATCTCCCCCCCGTCTCTCTCTCTCTCTCTCTCTCTCTCTGTTCCTCGAGACAGGATCTAGGAGCCCAGGCTGCTGGCCTTGAGTTCAAGGTGCTCCTCCTGTCCCAACCTCCCGAGTGCCGGGATTACAGGTGTGCATAAGCATGCCCAGTGCCTTCTCAGTTTTTATATTTCAGGGAATTTCAAGGTCATTGGCCTCAGCCCTTGCCAGGCGGTCAGGCTGTTCTGAGCTCGGCCCTTGTCCTTATGGCCAGAGTAACAGTGTCATGCAGGGATCACATGGGAAGCTGAGTTAGCAGACGGTGGCCTCTCCAACCTTCCCGCCTCTTGGCTTCTCCCAGGGGTGGGCTGAGACCCCTGGCATTCACTTGCCTGCCAAATTAAACACTTTCCTGTTAAATTCTCAGGAACTTCCCGAGCTGTGTGTGAGGTTCTGATTTCAGCAGTCCACCATGAAAACATGATCAAATAAGTTGTGTTATAAACAAAAACAATCACAGCTCAGCGCTCCCATGCCATGGCAGTGTGGCTGCTGCCGCTGCCCTCTGAGCTGTCCTGTGTTGTGTTTCCATAGTGTCTGTACTGCAGGGTCCCTCACTGCCCGAGCTCCTGTGTTCAGTGATGTCACAGTTGGGGGTTCAAAGAGCTCCTGGACTGCAGGGCCTGGGGATCTAAGTGCCGGTCACTTGGTCACTCGGCAGGATGTGGCTTGTCCTCTGCCACATATTAAAGAGCTTGCCGCCTTGCTGGGCTGGTTAGAGTCAGCGCAGTCATGGAGCTTGGCTGGGAATTCTTCCCGCTACCCTGCAATGGCTTTGCACTCTCTGTTTCCTGAGACACTGTTGAAAATAAACTAAAAACTTACACTGTACGAGTGCTGAGGGAGGGCGTGTGTTGGTTTCTTCTACAGATAAGAGTGCATGATTCTGACTTCTGCCATGGCTGTGTTTTCTAGGAAACTGAGAAGCCATGGAGTTCGCCCGGTCAGCTGAATTGTGAAAGTCTTAGCAGGAATCTTTCGGGCATCTTGGAAAGCTTCAGAAGCCACTTGGAAAATGCCACTGAGCAGGACTGCCAGTGCCAGCCCGCGCTGCGGACGGTCCAGCAGGGTGTGCACGGGTGCGTGCCAGTGCGGCCCAGGGCCTCCTGCAGAGGTCCCTTTGTGTGGGTGTGTCTAGTGTGTCTGATTTATGAGCTTCAGGCGGGTTGTGGTGGTGCCTGCCTATAACCTGGGAGGTGAGGCAGAAGGGCTGCAAGCTGGAGTCCAGCCTGGGCAATTTTACAAGAGCCTGTCTCAAAATAAAAAATAAAACATAAAAAAAGGGCTGGTGATGTAGCTCCATGAGAATGCTGTGGGTTCAGTCCCCAGTACCACAAAACAAACACGTAAATTTTAGCGATCATCTGTGCCACATCCTATGAATGTATGTATTAATATGTGTACTTTCTAAATAATTTCAGCACGAGCTTTTAAATGTTAATTTGTAAGAGCAGCGTGAGGCATAGAGCTCACTTTATTAATCTCAAGATATTCAGCCCAGTCTGTCATGACTGCAGTACATTCTAAGTACGTTAACTCTGTCTAAGTATGTTTTGCCACAAGTTTTAAACGTGGGTATAGGGACAGTCAGACATCGTCAGGTGGGATTTTCTGTGTGAGGAATTTCTCTGCATGTTTCCGAGGTATGAGTTGCCCTGACAGACCAGGGGCCGCATGCTCCACACGGGCCTTGTTCCCGGGAAGGTGCCCGCAGCCTCTTGCTGTCGCAGTTTCTCAGATGGCTCACAGTCAGCCGACCTGCTCTTCCCCTGTGTGAGGCGCCTACGTCTCCTGACTTGTGTTGCTCTGCCGGGGCTGTGAGATGGACCCAGAGTGTCCGCGTGCATGGGGCTCAGTACAGACAGTGTCGGGACTGCGTGCGTCTATCAGCAGGATTTTATAGGAAGGTGCACCTGTCCCCCGGCTCATCTCCTGGGGATAGAGTCGGTGTCGTTCACTCCAGCCTGGTCTCGTCCTCCCTAACTCAGTTTTGATTATCTGCCATGTTAGGTTGGCCAAGAGTCTTGGGGAGACTTGGTTGTTGAAGAATCCCATTATGAATTTCCTTAGTAATCTCACCGTCACTCAGGGTGAGTATACACTTCTCACGGCGCCCGATTAAAAGTGCAGCCCGGTATTTCACTCAGATGTATCATTAAAGTAAAACAGAGGAAGGGAAAGCGGTGCGAGTGTGCTAAGTAACAATGTGGAAGCCGGCTGGTCTGAGGGCCTGGGTGTTTATAAATAGTGCCAGGGTCCTGGGGTACCAAAGACCGGCCGAGGAGGGAGAGAAGCTCCTGTGGCCTGATTTTGCTCCCTCCCTGTCTCCTTGGCTGAGCTATTTGATGGCCACTCGTCCCCGTCCCCGGTCTGCCCCAGCTACACGATTCACCCACTTTGGTAGCGTCAGAGCGCCCTGTCTGAAGAACTGTGGCAAACCCTTAGGTGATGTTCTTCTTCGTAAAAGTGAGATCAGTCAATGCCAGGTGTGGTCGAAAAAATACAGTATTTAAAAAAAATGTATTACAGTAAAAGACACATTGCCAGGAATCTCTCTCGGAATCCTCCCCCTTGCTTCCAACCCACCGTGCTTGTCACAAGCTGAAGCTGTTCTGGACGGCTCCTTTCCGAGTGTCTTTATGTAGTGTGATCACACATTTGCGGAACGCCGCTCCCAGTGACGACCCGGTGTTGAGGCCGGCGTGAACAGACAGGATGTAGTGTCTTCACCCACCATGTTCACCGGGGCAGGCACTGGGCAGCATCCACCTCCTCCCCAAAGTCAAAATGGCCGTGAAAGCTTAACACTTCCAAATCTACTCAGGACGCGGAGGCAGCCCTGTGTAACTAGAGACTCTCGGGATGGGGGAGCGCACAGCTTCCTCAGAAAGTAGCGAGAACGTGGGATGAGAGCGTTCGAAGTGAGGGAGACGTTCCCGAAGGAGATTCATGGCAATGTGTCTTTTACAGTAATGATTTTTTTAGTTCACCACCCCCTGTAGTCCTTAGGCAGCCTTTGTACATGTGGAAGAGTGAGTTTCTTACCCATGCAGTCACTGTAACGCAAAGCATTTTCCAGAGTAAATCTGACAATACACAGATTTTAGAACAAGCAAACAAGGGACTGCATAATGTAACGGGAGGCCTGATGTACTTGCAAAATACACGACCCCCGTCACTCCTGGGGGGTCAGATAGACCTTGCTCTGCCTCAACTCCAAGTTGGACACCGTGAGGGAGACTCACTGCACATTAAATCTTGTTGGCATAGTCATTAATGATCTGAGCGTTCACCCTGAAATTTCCGTCCTCTCGTCTACGTTTCAGCTGTGAAAGTGAAAGATCTGGTGAGGAACACCAGCCGGCTAACCCAAGAGCTTCGCGCTTCTGTCCACATCTCCAATGAAACCATCCAGGGCGTTTTGGAAGCAAATATTTCCCACTCAAAGGTACAGCGCTGCGCTGGGTGCTGCCCCCTCCCAGGGGCCAAGCCTGAGGTTCAGCGTCGCACACACCCCCCCCCCCCCCCCCCCCCCCCCCCCCCCCCCCCCCCCCCCCCCCCCCCCGTGCCCTCCCCTCCCCCCTCCTCTCTCCTCTCCTTTCCTTTCCTTTCCTGGGGCTTGAACCCAGCGACACTACCCCTGAGCTACACCCCAGCCTTTGAATTTTAGCTTTTATTTTGAGAGATGGTCTTATTAAATTGCCCAAGTGGAACTCCAACCTGCAATCCTCCTGCCTCGGCCTCCCTCGGTGCTGGGATTCCAGGTGTGCGCACCCGCGCGCCGCTGCTAGTTCCCGCAGAAGAACATCTCACTGAACACCAGGCGAGGAGGGACTGGGGAAAGGGCGGAGCTGGGCAGAGCAGGAACAGTGTAATTTCTTCTGCTCAGCTCGCACAGAGCCTCAGCTGGAAACAGCGATCGGCTTTGGGTTGAAATCTCTGGCGACTGAACTCCTCACGCGGAAACTGAGCTCCGACGCGTCCTTCGAGGAGCGGCCGGAGGTGCGGCCCGAGCCAGGGAAGCTGACTTCGGCCGTTTCATCCTCACCCTAACGACGCCTTTGGGGCTCGCAGGCTGCCCAGTGGCTTTGCCGAGTGGCCACGTGGTGGCGCTAGTGCTCCACCGCCGGAAGCCTCGGATTTCGGCCACTGCCGCTGCCAGATGGTTTTGGGTTTGCGGAGCAAGTCGCTGCGCCTTCCTAAGTGTCCGAACGGTCGGGCGGTGATGGGGGCCAGCAAGCCGCGTGCTCCACGCTCAGGTGCACGCTGGGGAACTTTGCACCGAGCTACTCACACGCGTGAGCCCTCGCGCGCCTGTGATCCCCGGGAAGAAAGGGATCCGCGTCGGTTTAGGCGACGCGCTGGCCTCTGCTGCTGCCTGCATTGCTCAGGTGACACAGGGCTGCGGGACCGCAGTACTCTTTCCTTACTTTTGTCGCTAGGTTTCTCTATTGTACTTTCATTAGTCAGTTTGCAAATTGATCAAATTGGATCTTTTTTCCAGTACTGGGGTTTGAACCCAAAGCCTTCTCACTGAGCTATATCCCCACCTCTCTCTCTCTTTTCCTTCTCTCTCTCTCTCTCTATTTCTTCCAAGACAGGGTCTTGCTGAGTTGCTAAATTCCCAGACTGGGCTTGAACCCATGAGCTGCCTGCCTCAGCCTCCCAGGGTGCCAGGTGACACAGGGGTGGGCCGCCATGCCATGCCCAGCTCACGCTGGAGTTTTAGTCTTAGCTGCTGGTGTCCCTCAGAGAATTTTTACCCGGTGTTGGAGCCCTGCGAAGGCTGTAGGAACAGACCCATTCTCTCCTTCCTGTGCTCCCTTCTGCTCTTCATGTGCATCGGGCTTGGTCCAGAAGGCCCTGGGCGCGATTCCCGTGGGTCAGTGCAGGGCGTGTCAGGAGGGGTGGCAGGGAGCTCTGGGACGCACGCAGACCAGGGCTGGGACGGCTGGTCGCACGAAGCCTGCCTGAGCAGGTGATAGAGGAACCACAGAGCGCCGGAGGACGGGCAGGAGTGAGCTGCAGTGCAGAGACGGCTGGTATGTGGCGGCATGGCCGTGAGTGCCGGGAGGAGGCCCCTCTGTGTTGCAGAGCTGCCTTCTTTCTCTGTTACAGTGCTTGGCATTGGACCCAGCGTCTTTGCAATGAGCTACACCCTAGCACCCTCCACCTTTAAAAAAAATTGAAACAAGCTTAATTGCTAAATTACCAGGGCTGGGCTCAAACTTGCAATCCTTCTGCCTCAGCCTCCCAGAGCTCCTGGTTGACAGGTGTGTGCCACCACACCAGTTTAGAGCCGCATTCTCTAACATTATGCAAGGAAAGCCCAGGGAGCAGCCTTATGGCCTGTGGGGTCCAGCAGCCCAGCCTGCTCTCGGCTGGAACCCCTTTTATATCTCGTGCTGGTTCCCGTGTTTATACTTTTGCCCAGACCAGCAGTGGAGCCAGATTTTTACTCTAAAAATTCCCAGTGGGGCCAGAGTCAGTTCACATGGATTGAGAGCGTGATTGATCGCAGGGTCGGCCATCTGGGCCTGTTTTCTCCGCTGAGCAGCTCAGCAGCGTTCCGAGGAGCCTGCTGCTCTGTTCGGTGGACCAGCGTCTTCCCTGACCCGCAGTGGTTGCCCCAGGGCACCCCGATTCCTAAGGAAACGGGGAGCGGGCACCCTGGGAGTTCCAATGCCGTCAGGGAGCCCTTGAAGGCTTGTCCTGGTTTCTCTGGAGCAGAGGTGGTTGAACCGTGGAGTCCCCCGAGGGTCCTCCATGAGTGTCCTTTGTGGGACACAGCCGAGGTCCTGCTCATCTCCTCCACGACTCCTCAGCCACAGCGGGACCATCTGTTACCCATCAGCAACCCAAAGCCAGGAGGCCGGGACCTGGGGCAGAGGGGCTGGCGGGGAAGAGGGTGGAAAGCACCGGTCGCCCAGCCGGGTGGGCAGGGGCCGGCGATGCTGCCCCCACCCCTGCCTGGGTCTGCACACCACCGGGAGACCCCTGGGTGGTTCTCTGTAGCAACGCAGGATGCGGGGTTAGTTAGACTCCTCTCAATCAATGAACCCATCGGATTCTTCTCCCCTCTTCCTTGAAGTGCTCCTGGGTAAAGCCGACAGGCACCCGCAGCAGTGGTCGGAGCTGGGCCCAGGCGTGGCCCTGTCCTGTGCTCTTTCGTCCCTTCTGATTCCCCAGACTCACCTCAGAGCCTGTGCGCCTCAGCGTCACCCCTCGGGCTCCTGGGCAGTCAGAGCCAGCTGACGTGGGCCCTGCCACGCCTTCCAGCTTGCCGTGCCGACTTTGCACCCAGCCTTGGCCCTTCCAGATGCGACCTCTGAACCTTCCTGCCTCTTCCGTCCCTGCCTTTTTTTTTGTGGTCCTGGGGATTGAACCCAGGGCTTTTGCACTGAGCTACATTCCCAGCTCTTTTAATATTTTTCCTTTCGAGCCGGGGCCTCAGTAAGTTGCCCAGGCTGCGCACTGCACCTCTCCACAGTGAGGACTGCTGTTTCTGACGCAACCTGGTTGTCTTTGGCTTACTGAGCTCCCTCAGCGGGGCTGCTCTGCCCAGCAGTTCCCGTTCGCACACTGGGCTCTCAGCATTTCCTTGCCGGTGCCGGCGAGACCGGGCTCAGCTGTCCTGATCCGCGCTGCCGGCACCCTGGCTGCACAGTTCCCTGCCCTGCACAGGCTGGCGCTGGCTGTCCAGGTTGGCTGGTGTCCGGGTGCTAGTCTCACGCTGAGCACATTGCCCCTCCTGGTGTCCGCTGTCCCTTTCACAGCAGACGAATATCTAAGTGGCCCTGGGGAGGTCTGGCCCTGGTCCCTGCTCTCTAGCCACTTTCCAAGCCAACCATGCGCGTGTTGGGACAGCGGCGGGAGCCCAGCGCCCACCCCTCTCACTATCTGCAGGCCGGGCTGGGCAGGGCTGTGTTGGCTGCGTTGGAATCGTGCCTTTAGTGCCAGCTGAGCAAAGCAGCACCAGCTGGGTGTTTAGGTCATCACCTCCCCGTCTCCTTGGTAGGTGCCCTCAGGCAGTAGATGGAACTGGTGAGACTGGAGACAGAGTGAGATTTGGGAAACCAGTGGAAGGGAGCAGAAGAAAACCTGTCACGGGCCTGTGACTCCTGTGCCTGCTTATGGGGAAGTTCCCAGGGTGGGGAGTGAGGCCTCCTGTCTGGTGAAAGATGTGAAGAACTTCTGGAGGAGCACTTCTTCCCTGCGAGTGGATTGTCAGAGTGCTAGCGCACGTGACCTGGGCGGGCCCGGGTGAGGGCCGCCCCCCTGTGAGCATGCAGGCAGAGAGGGCTTTCACCGGCCGGTCCGGGTCGAGGCCCGTGAGAAGCCTGGGCAGCCCCTCTGGATGCATGCGTTTCTGAGGGGCCTGCTCTTCAGAGCCCACTTTATGGAGCCCCACGCAGGACTGCAGCAGGTAGAACCTTGGGTGGACGCTCGATTTCCAGCCCTGCACCCCAAGAGCGGCCTTGGAAAGGGCACTGAGGACAATGTCCAATGTCCTGTAGGAAAGAGGGCTATTTGACTGATCGGGTTTGAAAGCAAACCTATTCTACAGTCCACTGTGAAAGCAGTTTGTGGGAGGAATCAGCATTTTTGTGGGCAGACTCAGCAGAGTGGCTACCTTGGGGATGGGCATCATGTAACCCACCAAGGCTGTCAGAGTGAAGACTGGGGCCCCAAGCGCGTGGGTTCTGCCTGGAGGTGGGCTTCGGACTCCCTGGGCTTCACCCCCTGGCCCACCTGCAGACTGTGGGCTGGCCAGACCCATGGGCAAAGAGCATCTCTGGGAAGAAGTGGCTGTGTGTGCTTTCCTTTCCTTACCGTGCAGATGAAGTACACACACACACACACACACACACACACACACACACGCACACACACACACACACACACACACACTCTCCCTACCCTCCTTTATGTTTCTGGGGAACTCTGACTAAGGTACCATATGATCTCTCTCCTATGCTTTCCTCTTCCTTCTCTCCCCTCCCCCATTACAGGGAATTAAACCCAGGACCTTTGAACTGAGCTCATTCCCCATACTTTTCCCATTTTTTCTTCTGAGACAGGGTCTCATTAAGTCACTCAGTGGCACCAGGCTGAGCTCAAACTCAGCAGTCATCCTGCCTCAGCCTCCTGGAGTGCTAGGGTGGTAGGCTTCCCCTCCACACCTGGACACCATAAAGTCACGTATGACCATTTCCTGTTGGCATTCTCGGGATGTGAAAGCATCTGATGGGCTCTCCCTGACCTCAGGGCTCCTACAATGCGGGCGGCAGCTCCTGTGACAGGAGCTCCCCTTAGCCCCTGCTTGGCTGCAGTACCCCCTGACAGTTATCATCTCAGGAGTACAGGGAAACACATGACGGGGGCGGGTTTTGCTCTAATTTTATCAGGAAAGTCACTAACCATAAGGTGCCTCCAAATGAGGAGGCGCTTCGGAGCCCTGGTCCTTGGAGTGCAGCTCGGACTGGCTGGTGCTCATGCAGCCTGTGCTCTGGGTCTCCTTCTGGATTGGTTACCCCGCCCCCCAGGATTAGATCCAGGGCCTTGGCACTGAGCTACATCCTCAGCGCTTTTTATTTTGAGGTGCTTTCACTGCATTGCCCAGGTAGAACTCCAGCTTGTGATCCTCCTGTCTCAGCTTCCTAGAATGCTGGGATTATAGGCAGACACCACCATGCCCAGCTTGCTTTTTATTTTCAAAAAAATTTTTTCAAGCTTGCCAATCTTATTTTCACCTGAGATGTGGAAGAGGCAAAGATATCAGCTTCACACTGTTAACAGTGGAAAGTAGAAGCGGGTGAGCAGAGAGCAAAGGGTGAGACTTAACAGCAGACACGAGGCCCCAAGGGCAGCATCAGGGGCGGGGGCTGGAGTGGGCGACAGGGTGAGCCCTGCAGAGAGCAGGAAGGTGTAGTGCCAGGGCTTGGAGCCCTCAAGCAAGGGCCAACTTCCTGTGTAAGAAGTCGGAGAATGATGCACAATATAGGAAGCACTTCTCTGCAAAATGTTTATCTGAGCCACTTCCTTGTCTCTGCGGCAAAACACCCAATGTATACAACTTGAAGGAGGAGAGGCTTATTTGGTTCACAGTTTCTAAAGTCTCAGTCCATGGTCAGCTGGCTCCCGTGCAGAAGCGGCATGGTGGAAGGGCCTGGCTGAGCACAGCTGCTTGCATCGTGGTGCACAGGGCCGCGAGAGAGGGGGAGGGGGAGGGGATGCACCCTGGCAGGCCACGCCCCAGCGGCTGCCTCTTCCCCACCAAGTCTCGCCTCCTAACAGCACATTCAGCCACAGCGCCTTCATCATCCACCTGCCACCTTCCAAAGCCCTAGGCCTCTGCATGTAAGACTTGGGGTCCATCTCGCTCTGACCCACAGCAGTGTTGACTAAAGCCAGGAGACTTGGGTTGGTGTGATCTGGACCCGCATGTCCCCCAGATGCCCCTGTGCTAAGGCTCGGCCCCAGGCTGTGGGCTATGGGGAGGTGCTGGACCTTAGGGGACAGGGGCTGGCTGGGGGAGGTTGGGTCCCTGGGGTGGTGGTGCCTTTGAAGGGGACACAGGGATGGCAGCCCCACCATGCTCTCACCATATACTCCCCCAGGCCTGCCCTCTGTTCCTGTCACACTTTATCCCACCAAGCCCAGAGTCAATGGCCATGTGAGCATGGACTGAACCGTCTGGAACACTGAGCCAGACAGACCTTCCCCTGTCATTTTTACCTAAGGATTTTGTCACAGTGACCGGAAGCTCACAGCACAGGCTGCTTATGAGTCTCAGCTTGCTGGGAGCATGACTGTCTGACCCTGTCCTCCAAGATGTAGGCCAGGGGCTGACACACGCAGTGTCCCAGGGGTGTTCAGTCTAGTCCCTGTGTTTTGACACAGGTGCTCCCCAGCGCCCTCACAGTGGCTCTGTCTGGAGAGTGTGACCGAGAGCTCCTCCATCTCCTGCTGACCTTTCCTGAGGACGAACAGTCTGGGTCTATGACCACAGAGCTCTGTGGGCTATCTTGGTCAAGAGTGTTTACCCTGATTGTTGTTCTGAGCCGGAACCTGGATCTGCGCACTTTTGTCTACAAGGTGAGGGGACTCGCATGGTCACTGGGGCACACTGTGGTGGCAGAGGAGCTGCTTCGTGGGCTTGCCAAGGGGTGCACAGGGGTTGGGCAGTTGTTCTCATCCTCTGTATGCAGGGGAATGAGTTCTGGGACCCATATGGGTGCCCAAACTGGAGAATGCTCGAGGTCCTTGTCCAAAATGCATTGGTGTGTGTAGAGCCCACGCACCTCTTCCTGCATACTTTAAATCATCTCTAGATTAGCGTACCTAAGACCTAGACCCTCTGGGGCAGGTAGTGTTGTACTGTGTTACTTAGAGAAGAGTGACCCCAATGATGGAACTGAGACCCACGCGGAACCAGATCAGACCTTCTGATGTGAGAGAAATCTTTATTGGGGGGAGTAGCAGGCTGCCTAGCAAACCAAGGCTGCCCCTGAGCTGAGCAAAGCATGGGCTTTATGCTCTTTTTCAGAGAGGGTCGGGGAGGAGGTGTCCCTGGGCCAGACTAGCCCAAGGGGGGCATGTCCAGGCCAGAATAACCTGAGGGGCAGGCGTTGCCTGGGTCAGAACAACCCGAGTGGGTGAGTTACTCAGGTAGATGAGGGCTGGCTTGGCTTTTGGAGTCTAGGGCAACTGAAATGGAACAGGTAAGGGAAGGAAAGAAATATTGAGTTAAAGTTTCCTACGAGGGGGCTGGCTGCCTTGAGACCTATAACCCAAGCCCCCATGTCTCTGTGTTCAGCACAGATAGTTTTTTATTTTGTGGTACTGGGGATTGAACCTGGGGTCTTTGCATTGACCTATATCTCCAGCCTTTTATTTTTTATTTTTTTTTTAACTTTCAGAGTCCAGCTACACTACTAAGTTGCCCAAGCTGGGCTCACACTTGTGATCCTCCTGCCTTGGTCTTCAGAGGGCCGAGATTACAGGTGTGCACCATCACACCTGACTTGGATAGTTTTTAAAAACATGTTTTCCCTCTCCAGGTTAACTGAGTGCCTGACACTGCCCAGCTGGCTGCGCTGGCTGCCATGAGACACGCAGGGTTTGACCCTGGCGAGCCTGGCCCCTTCTCTCAGCACCGCTTTGCTGACTCTGAGGCTGGGGCTGGTAGGCTTCGTCAGAGGAAGGTGTTCAGGGGCCTGGCAGGGTGTCTCTGGGGACAGTGTGGTGCAGCACTGGGGACATTGGCGCGGCAAGGTGGCCATAGGCCTGCTGGGTCCCCAAGGCAAGTCTTGGGGTGGGGGAAGGGTGGCTGTGTGATCCACCGTCCATGGCCTCCTTCCTTCCCTCCGACAAACCGGGGGTAAAAGTTAGAAAATACATTCACACATGTGTGCGCGTGCACAACATGCGCAACACACACACCCCCTGAGAACAAATACTCTATCGAGGACCTCAGTCTTGGAAATGGACAATTCTGCAGGCAAATGGTTCATGAAGAGAGTACAGCTGCTCCGAGTTCTCCTTCCGATTGAAGGAGGGGCACTTGCCGGTTCATCCATTCAACAGGCACTTCCTCTTACTATGGCCAGACACTCTCCTGTCTCTGGCAACTCTGCCAGTGACCAAGACAGACAAGTCCCTACTGCTGTGGCATTGACAGTCCAGCGCTGGGCATACACAGATCCCTGTAGGAGGCACCGAGCGTCAGGAGGTGTACCCAAGCAGGGTTCGAAGGACAACGATGTGTTTAAAGAGCCTGTGCTCATCTCCAGCCCTGAACCTTTCTAATCGGGAGACTTCAGGATGCCGTCCATCCTCAGTTTCCCCATCCACAGAGTGAGGGTCACCTGTGCATCTCAGTGGGTCAGGAGACACCGGAAGACATGTGTTCCATGAATTCAGTTGAGCAGCAGAAAAATCCAAATCACTCACTTAAAAGCAGTTTTTTAATTGGAGCCTCTGCTCAACCATCACAGTCAACTGAAAGATCTCAAAAATATTTTGAAAATGATTTAAATTTTAACTGCAGATCGCTTTCACTTCTGGTTTACATTTTAACAATGCTAGTTCAACCTCACGTGCTCTAGGGGCCATACCCATTCTCATGGAGAGGATTATTATAGAGCTCAAAAGATGTCGCTAACATTTGGGAGAGAATAGAATCAATCAAGCAGGTTTGCACTGCTCAGAGGTGCTTGTGAGGGTGGAAATGCAGGGCTGGTTTTTCATGTCATGCGTCTGTGCCTGTTTTTGTCACCCTGTAAGACTCTGATCCCGCCTGGAGCCAGTGGCTTGCTCAGCTCCCTGCTGGATGTGGTCTCCAGCCTCAGCTCTCTACTTACCAAAGCCCAGCATGTCCTCAAACACCTTCCTGGATTTCTTCACGCCCTTAAGATGAACACTCTGCTGGGGACGGTGGGCTTCGAGCAGGTATGTGATCAGTGGCCCCTGGGGAATGTGCCAGTTTGATCTTTCTTTGTACTTACTCCCTTTGCCTTGATTTCTCATCCAACATCTAAATTCTGTATCGGACAATAAAATATAGCATTGGGAAGTCATTTTAATGTCTCTAGGAGGCACAGTGCAGCAGAGAAAGGCCTGGCATTGCCCTAGAAACTGGACGGAGGAGACACTGTTGCTCACACCCCATCCAGGTACAGATTGGGGTCCTTTGAGCATTGTCTGTGAAGTCAGAAATCACTGACTCAATTATTCACACCAATGAGATTTCAAGGGCCTGTTAGACTTCATTCAGAGAGCAAATTGCTTTCCAGCACCTTAAGACATTTATTTACATATAAAAAATTGGCTTACAAATTACAGATCATTTTCAGCAAATGCAAATAGAAACTTGGATTAGATTCGCAGCTTGATATTAGTTTGTGTTTGAAGTCTTCTTGTCTGGGATGGGACTGACCAGGAGTGGACCAGAAGGACTGAGGGTTCACGCAGAGGTGCAGGTGTGGAGTGAGGAGTGGGGACAGCAGGGTCCATGGAGCGGCATAGAGGCAGCTACCCTGCTGATGGGGATGTGGGTAGCAATCCGGTACCAGGGAAACTTGGCAGGATGAACACACATTAAGAGTGCTAATTAGTTTGAGTTAGTTATGTTATGTGGGTTAATAGTTTAATTACTGGATAAACAACAAGGACTCACTGCTCTGTGTGTGTGTGTGTGACATGTTCCCCTCTACTGGGCATATGAGCAAGAAAAGCCATCGCAGTGATGTGCACTGCATCTGGAGGATCAAAACGATCAAAACAGAGCCCCTGTCCTCAACTCACCGAGTAACTGGTGCATTCAGCGTGCTCCAGGGGTCTGTTCACGGAGGACTGTGTGGGCCACGGCGTGATAACAGGACTATGTCTCATGTTCCAGGCTTCACGGCATGACCAGGCCAGAAGTTCAGCTTTCGGTTCTTTCCAGTCTGTGATGAGCATGGTCTGCCAGGACCAAACATCTTTCCTTAGCAGTTCAAACACTTTCCTGAATTTGCCCAGTGTTGACCAGCTCTTGGAAGACGACAAGGAAAAGTTCAATATCCCCGAAGATTCCAGTAAGAACACAATCCTTATTCATTTAAGTTCATTTGCATATTGAGAATTAGCTCTGCTTTTCACAAAGTACCCTGTGCCGAAGGCTGATGGTACCCAGTGGCGTAGAATTTCCTCCATCATTTTTAGAACAGTCACTAGATGCTGGAATGGTGGTTGGCTTCGGAAGGTCGCAGTGCCCTAGAGCATAGCTAATCCTGTCACCTACGTCACCAAGGAACTGAGTCTAAGACCTCTTATCACACTGAGGTCCCAGTTGCTCTGGTACTCTGAGACAAACAGTATTGATCAGTGGACCATGGATAAAGACTACGGGTGCCACTGTGCCCTTGGCAAATGGCTCTGTCACTGAAAGCCATTATGTGAACATGGTTGCCTACAAATCTGCTGCCTACAAAGCTCCATTTCAAATAAAAGCAGACTGATGCCTGATTTCACAGTCCCATTTTAAGCAAAACGTTCCCATCTCTATCTATCTACTCTCTATCTATCTGTCATCTGTTATGATACTAGGGAAGGGAACTCAGGCCTCCCGCCTGCCAGGCCGGTGATACACGGAGACACGTCCCCAGTTCAGTGAACCCATTCTATTAGAAAGACAGACTAAATGTGGAAAGGAGGACTTCGGGTCCGCTGTGCTCACCTCTCCGGTGTGTGACAAGCCTGCCTGTCTTTTCATGTCTCTGAGCCATGTCATTTTCACCTGTAACTCGGGAGCCACCCCTACCTCACGAAGTTGCCATGAGGAACAACGGGAAGGCTGTGTCTTAGCTGCTTTGCACACGGGATAAACACATCCTCTGCTGCACAGCACATCACCACGTGCTCAGTGGTGAAGACAGTGCACGGTCCCATCTCATGGCTTCCGCAGGGCAGCTCCCAGGCACTGCCAGCTGTGAGGAAGCGTTGGCCGGCTGGGCTTTCCTCTGAGGCTCTCTGGTGCTGCTGGTAGGAGTCATTTCCTTGCAGCTCTAGAGCTGCTGAAGACCATGTCAGAAGGGGCATCCCTCTGCTTCTGCAGGTTGCAGTCTTCTCTAAAGGGTTTACATGCCTGCCCAGCCGCAAAGCTGAGTGTTCAGCCCTCGGGCAAACTCCCAGGTCGAGAGGCTAAGGGACCTCACTCACATTTTCATGACTCCTTCTGGGCTGTGAGATCTAATCCTGGGTGTGGCATGCGCCACAGTCACAGCTTCTGTCCTTTCTCAGAAACGGAATAAACAAGGTCTTGACTCTAGGGTCATCTTAGAATTGTGCCTGCCACACCCAGGATACCTCTTCACCTGGTTTGTGCCAACAGTGGAACTGAGGGTAGATGTGGCTGGGAGGAGGAGCCTGGAATTGCAGGTTGGAGGTGCAGGAAGTGGAGTCAGACCCGGTGTGCACTGCAGAGGTGGCAGGTCAGTGCCTTGCTCAGCTAAGAGATAATTTGGATGGCTGAGGAATATCGGGTACTTTGGTAATATAGTACGCACTGAGACTCTTCACACTGAGTAGTTTTTTGTTGTTATTTAGTTCTCATTTTATTTTGGATTTGAGATTCTTGAGCATGATTGATTGCTCTTATAATCCAGTCACCCACCTATGCCTCTGTCCATCTGTATGTATCATTCATCCATTTCCACCCATCCACCCATCCATTCATCCATCCACCAACCCATCCATCCACCCATC
>PVLD010014912.1:0-50596 GCA_004027595.1 Dinomys branickii
ATATATGAGAAAATGTTCCACATCCTTAGTCATTCGAGAAATGCAAATAAAAACAACATCGAGATTTCATCTCACCCCAGTAAGACTGGCCAGTATGAAAAAGTCATCCAATAACAGATGCTGGCGAGGCTGTGGAGAAATAGGGACTCTATTACACTGCTGGTGGGAATGCAGACTGGTTCAACCACTGTGGAGAGCCATTTGGAGATTTCTCAGCAAACTAGGTCTAGAGGTTCCATTCAAACCAGCTATTCCTCTTCTGGGTATTTTCCCAGAAGATCTGAAAACATCATATCACTCTGATATATGTGCACCCGTGTTTATAGCAGCGGAATTTGTAATAGCTAAAATGTGGAAGCAACCCAAGTGTCCATCCACAGAAGACTGGATTAAAATATTGTGGCATTTTTATATAATGGAATATTATTCAGCTATAAAGAAAGACAGTTTTGGGCACTTTGTAGGCAAGTGGTCAAAACTGGAGTCCATACTCATAAGTGAAATAAATCAGCGATACATGTGCAGGCAACGTATCATATCACTGGTGTAAGAACCTGAGAGTGGAATATAAACTAAGAGACATGAAGAAAATCTGTTCAAAAACAAAGAACAGATGGGACGAGAGAAAGGAGAAAAGAAATAGACAAATATGTATGTATGTATATATGAATATACATATATGCAGGAGGGCTAACATGGTTCTACTATTGTATTATATCTCTTAATGCGAAGGAATAATTGATGATGGGTTATTTGATCAATCTTGTATGTCTATATGTGTTATCCTGAACACACACTTCGAAGATATCAATATGCAAAGCAGCAACTATTGGTGGTTTGTTTTTTTTTTTGCCTGTTTTGTTTTCTGTCTTTGGTTTTTTTGTTTTTTGTGTTTTTCCGTGGTTGAGAGGATTAATTGTCTGACCAATTTTGCATGTCTGTATATGGGTTCATATATTTACACTTCAAAGATATCAATAGATAAAGCAATAACCGCTGTTGAGATCATGTCACCTTGTCTGTAGATCAGTTTTGATTGTACTATTTTTTGTACTAATCTGTGTCTGTTTGTTAATATGTTTTTGTACTTTCATTTTTTTTAATAAAAAATAAATTCATTTTTAAGAAATGACCTACTCAACTAACATCTCTAATTTTTACCTTACTCAATAGTTGTAATTTGTCAATTTTTAATCTTATAGGCAAAACTATGCTAGCACACTTTATTAAATACACAAATAGTGTATTTTAGCTGATATCCTTATAACTTGTAAAAATAGAAAATTAGAAAAAGGAACACTTTTTCATCCTGAAATTTCAAGAATTTTAAGGATGATTTGCAAGCCTGGCTTTCATCCTTCTCAACCTTATTTCATTCACACTGGACCATAATCCAGGAGCAAACTATGCACCTACGTACTCACAAGAGCCCTTCCTTTTTGGTGAAGGATATATGATCCAGATACCTGGACATTTTTGGAGGTAGACTACATTTCCCATAGAGCATAGGGCCTCAAATGAACTTCAAGTTTTGGGTCCACTTCCTATGTTGTGATGAGCTACACCTGTTCTTCACGAGAAGGCTCCTGAAGCAGAAGGGAGCATTTCTACTTGATGACAAACTCAAGGAAGATGGCAGAGTGGTAAAGCAGCAGAAAAAGAGCATTCTGAGAGCTGCTATCCAGACACTGGACTATAGCAACATGGGGAAGACAAGAAGGAGGGAAGTGCGTCGCACTGGAAGGATCTGAAGCAAGAATTGAAGCCCACAGGAATAGTGAAGAGAGAAACTTCCATGAAGGAGGAGGTACCAGGTGGTACCTTTTCCCTGAGTCAGGACTCACTACTGGAAAAGAGTGGTTCAAACCTCCAGACACATGGTTACTGCTGGCAAACTAGAGGCCTCCATGGAAACACACAGCAGTGGAAGAGAGCAGTGGACATGAAGGGCTAAACTAGATGGAAGTGAGTGCTGAGGGCTTGGTCTTCCCTCACAAGACAGTGATTGGCTGGGAGCATCTTGGAGAGGGGCTAATTGAACTCAGAACGTTGAACAACTGCTTGATCCATCTAGTAGTTCCCAGCTGAGTTCAAGCCTACAGAAGACACACTTACTGCTGTAGGATGAATGGGCTCCCGAGCAAATGTACAGTCTGAAATTCAGGGGAAATAAATGTGTAGGCATGATGAGATTATCGACTACTTCACCATAAAGCTACTTCTGGTATACATCAACACAGATCTGGACTCTGTCTCCATATATTGTAAATCAGTGGTAGAAGAGACAAGCCTGTAGGTGGACTTAGTTTCTCTTTTCCTTTCTCTCTCTCATTTGTTTGTTGTGGCTGTGCTTGTGGTTTTGTTTTTGTGTTGTCCTTCATTGTTGGACCGTTTTTATATGAGTGTGAACATAGTTTCTAGCCTCTCAGTGGTTGTGGTTCTGTTCCGCTCTTCCTGTTATTTCTTTCCTCTTCTTTTCCCGTCCTTCCTTTGCACCAGTTTCCCAAGGTTAACACGCTCCCACTTTGTCCTCAATCTTACCTTTAATCTGTTCCTCTTCTTCTACTCCTTTTATGTTTCCCCTCGCCCCTTTAAAATTTAACTCCTGAAGGTAAAATGATCTTATTAAGAACATATATACTGCATATAATTTTCTGGTTTGCTTTAGATTTTATTATATAACCTCAGATCTAGTTCAAATAGTCAAGGGGACAATTTAATGATTGCCTCAGTTTGTCATTTTCTAGGCTATGTTTCATGCTATTGTTATTGCTGATAGGACCATCTTAGCCAAAAATTGCATAATTGTTCTAACCAACTGTTCTAACCAACTGTTCTTCCTGGTATTCCAAGACTGAGATTAACTAAGGGTCATAGAAAATACTATGGGACAGTACCAAAGAAACAGGGCCTGGGCCAAGTAGACAGCAACTTCTCATCCCCAACAAATTGAAGAGGTAGGATCTTGCAACAGACTCAAGATGCGAAGCCAGCTACACCTGGACAATACTTCAGAGAAATACTCATTTCCTGAGGGTTATAAATACTAGCAATAAAGCAACCCATCATAGCAATTTACAAGCATCCCACCAGGAATTAAACTAAAGAAAAGAAAATAAAAAAGAAGACACTTACATAAGATGCAGCTCCAGAAATCCAGTTCATCAAAGGCAAACCCAGTGAGCAATGAGGTGGAATGATCCAAAATCCACCCACCTGGCCTCTCGGGAGTGGTAAGAATAAAGCAACTGAATAAGGCTCAAGAAAAAATTGAATCAGAAGTAATTTCTCAGATAACTAGAGAGGTGGGTCCACAGTGAAAACCATGCTAAGTGATCCTAGAACAGATACAGTTAAAAAAAACAGAGGAGCTTAAGAGAATGATGGAAGCATGAATGTCAGTATAGGAAAGAAATGGAATCCATAAGACAGATTCAAGCAGATACCCAGTATAGTAAAACTTCAATTGAAAGTATCCACTTCAGAATGAGCCAGTGTGAGGACAGAATCTCAGATACAGAAGACAGGCTTCAGGTTAGCACTCATGAAAAGAAAGATTTCTTAAAAATAGCAAGGGGCCATGAGAAATCAAGTCAGCAGCTGCAAGATGATGCAAAAAAGAATAACTTAAGACTGATGGGAGTCAGTGAAAAAGCAAGAGACAGGACAAATGGTATAAAAACTGTTCACAGATGTCATGGCAGGAAACATCTCTGGTAGGGAAGAAGAATTTGGCATACAAAGAAGTGATGCATATAGGAGTCCAATTAGCAATGACCAAAACAAAACAAAACAAAACAAAATTCTGCAGCCAGGCATATCGTAGTCAGGATTCTAGAGATTCAACACAAGAACAGAATATTAAAAGCTGTTAGGGAAAGGAAAGCACATCAGAATCACAGCTGACTTCTCAGCACAAACCCTTAAGTCAAAGAGAGCTTCAAATATTTGAAGCTCTAAAGGAAAACAACTTGCAACCTAGATTGGTGTACCCTACAAAACTATGTTTCAAAATTGATGGAGAAATAAGATACTTCCATAACAAAGAATACCTGAGGAAATGACCCCCAAAGCAGCACTCTAAAATGTCCTAAAGGACATTGTAGAAAGACAGAACAAGGACTACAACTCCATGAGCCCAACAGAAGGAATCCACCAAGCAAAGTAAAGGATTAAACAGAGGGAGGGAAGGGAGTCAACAACAGGAAAATAATGTGACAAGGATAAGTCTTACATATCGGTTATGACCATCAATGTTAATGGTCTCAATTCACCAATCAAAAAGATATAGATCAGCAGAATGGGTCAAGAAGAAAACTGAATAATATGCTCCATACAATAAGCACATTTAATTTTAAAAAATTCATAGACTAGAAGTGAAAGAATGGAAAACAATACTCTATGCGATAGGAATCCAGTAAAAAGTAGGGGTAGCTATTGTATTTGCAGACATAGTGAAATTCAAGTGAAGACTGATTATGGGAGACAAAAAAAGTTACTACATCCTTGTAAAGAAAACAATCCAAGAGGAAGGGATAGTAATCATAAATACATAAGCAACAAATACCAGTGCACCAACTATATAAAACAATATTAACAGACATGAAAATTAAATAAGCACTAATATAATACAATTGTATGGGGGAATCTCAATATCCCATTTTCACAAAAACACAGATCAACTAGACCAAAAAATCAACAGTGAAATGTTAAAACTAAATATAACTTAATAGAAAGATAATATATGTCTACAGAATGTTTCACCCCACAACATCAGAATACATATTCTCTTCAGGATGTTCTTCAAAGTAGATCATGTATTAACCCATAGCACATGCTTAAGTAAATGCAACAGAATTGAAATTATCCTGTGCATATTATCATAGTGTAATTAAATTGAAAGTCAATGCCAAAAGAAACCACAAGAGCTTCATAAACTTGTGGAAATTAAACAGCAACCTTCTGGACAACCAATGGATCACAGATGAAATTAAAGAAGGAATCAGACAGTTTGTACAATTAAATGATAACAACAAAACATACTGGAAGCTATTGGACACAATGAAAGCAATCCTAAAGAGGAAATTCTAGCAATGAATACTCATATCAGGAAAACACAGCAAGCGCAAACAAACAATTTAATGTTAAATCCTAAACTTTTAGAAAAAGAAGAGCAAGTCAGTCCCAAAGCTATGAGGGAGGAAATTATAAAGATAAGAGCAGAAATTAATGCATTAGAAACTAAGAAAACATACAAAGAATCACAGAGTTAGTTCTTTGAAAGATTAAATAAAACTGACAAACCCACAGCAGCCTTATCAGAAACAGAAAGAAAAGGCTCTAGTCCATGTGATTAGGGAGGAAAAGGGTAAAATCACAATAGACCCTGCAGAAATTCAGAAGATCCTCCTTCCCTACTTTGAGAAAATGCAGAAGAAATGGACAGATTCCTAGATATACAGGAATTGCTGACGGAGACCACTATCAAGCAGCCCAGAGCAGGACTTAACTAAACAATGGGCTTTTCATGTTTACTTGTGAATCTGTCTAAGGCCTAAGCTCTTTGTCTTCAGATGGGTGGTAGGCTCACAGTAAGTGAACTCCGTGAGTCACTGATTCCTGTGGAGGCCTGTAATGGTAGATGGAGCTGGAAAGCATCAAAGGATAAGACAAGATCACAGCCAAAGACACCTGGATCCAACTTCAAGTAGATAAGGACTGTGGTCTCAGGCATATCACACCTGGGTGGATTAATTTAATACTTTACTTGAAGAAGTCCTTGGGTGGTTCTTCTCTTCTTGAATACTGCCCTCCCTTCTTCTGATAACTAAATAAATACAGGAGACCCAAAGAAGGTCTTGGGTTTAACCCTGAGAGAATCTCGAATTCTATGAGAGGGCTTTGATCCTCCTGGAGCTATGAATCATTTTTTCACCTATTTTTATTTAGACCTCACCATACACTCTCTTGGGAGATTATGGACCTGATATTATTAAACTGATAAATTACCAAAGCTGAATGAAGAAGATATAAAAATCCTAAATAAACCAAAATTAATCGATGAAATTTAAGATGTAATTAAAAACCTGACAACAAAGAAAAGCACAGACCATGAGAGATTCACTGCTGAATTCTACAAGAACTTTAGAGAAGACCTAAAACCACTACTTTTCAAACTCTTTAATGAAATTGAATTGGAAACAATACTCCCAAATTCATTCCTGGAGGCAAGCATTACCTTGATACCAAAACCAGGGAAAGACTCAACTAAGAAAGAGAACTATAGGCTGATCTCCTTAATGAACAAAAATCCTCAATAAGATACTGACAAACAGAATGCAGCAACTGAAAATGATTATACATCCTGACCAAGTGGGGTTCATTCCAAAGATGCAGGGATGGTTCAACATACATTAAGCAATAAATGTAATACATCATATTTGTGGAGAGCAGCTGAAGCTGGAGATCAGTCACATGTATGGGTCTAAGGCAAGGCTAATCCAAGAACATGGAGTGCCAGATGTAAGCCATATAAACAAGCTGTTCCAGCCCTGAGGAGAGGGTGCCCCTAAGCAAGCTAAGCAATCAAGCTGATAGACAGAGGGGTGTCATGTGACATCAATCTGCCAAGTGTGCCTCAGTCATTGGACGGTGCTTTTTCTCCCACCAGGAGAGGAGGTTCCACTTGACCTCAACTTCCTGTAATCTGACTCGTATTCATTTCTTCTTTCTCCACCCTCAGCCCCCCAGGAAGCTTGAAAGCTGTGCTGGATGCAGGACATATTAACAAAGCTAATGACAAAAAACATATGATCATCTCAATAGATACAGAAAAAGATTTTGACAAAGTCTAACACACATTCATAATAAAAACTCTACAGAAAATTGCAATAGATGGTTTTTATTTAAATCTGATAAATGCTGTCCATGACAAACCAAATGCCAACATCCATACTCAATGGACAAAAACTGAAAGCTTTCACTCTAAAATTTCAAATAAAACAAGGATGCCCACTCTCACCACTCCTATTCAATATAGTTCTGGAAACATTAGCCAGAGCAATAAGACAAGAGAAAGAAATAAAAATAGGAAAGGAAGAGGTTAAATTATCATTATTTGCAGATGACATGATACTCTATATAGAAGACTCCAAAAACTCCATTACAAAATTGCTAAATTTAATAAGCAAATTCAGTAGTGTATCAGGATACAAAATCAACACTCAAAAATCAATAGCCTTCCTATACATGAATGAAAAACTCAGTGAGAGAGAAATTAGAGAAACAACACCCTTTTCAATAGCAACAAAAACTGAAATCAATCCAACAAAGGATATGAAGACGTCTACATTTAAAACTACAGTACTCTGAAAAAGGAGATTGAAGAGGATATCAGAAAATGGAAAAATATCCCTTGCTCTTGTGTAAGAAAACCAGTGTAGTGAAAGTGGCCGTACTTCCAAAACTGTTATACAGATTTAATGCAATTCTAATTAAAATTCAAACAGTATATCTCACAGAATTAAAGAAAAAATCCTAAAATTTATTTGGAACCCAAAGAGAGCTAGAATAGCAAAAGCTATTCTGGGCAACAAAGTCAAGGCAGGGGGCATCTGGAAATTATACTACAAAGCTACTGTGATAAAAACAGCATGGTACTGGTGGGAAAAAAGACCCAAGGTTCAATGGAACAGATTAGAAGATATGGAAACAAGCCAGATATGTTATTATCTTCTCTTTGATAAAGGTACCAAACACCTTCACTGTTAGAAAGATAGCCTCTTTGACAAATGGTACTGGAAAAACTGACTTTGTGTATGCCTAAGACTACTATTGGATCCATAACTGTCCGCATGCACTAACTAAATTCAAGAGAAACTATTAACGGAGTAAAGAGACAACCTTCAAGTGGGAAAAATGTTTGCCAGCTGTTCCTCAGATGAAGGATTACTATCAAGAACATATAAAGAACTCAAAAAATTCAGACCTCCTGAATTTAAAGACCCAATCTAAAATTGGGAATCTAACATGAATACACACTTCTCATATGAAAAAATACAAACAGCAAATAAATATATGAAAACAGTGTTCAACATTACTTGTCATTTCTGAGATGCAAATTAAAATAACACTGAGATCTATCTTATTCCAAAAAGAATGGCTATTACCAAAAAATCACCCAATAACAAATTCCAGAGGGGTCATGGGGAAAAAAGGAACTCTTGTCCACTTTTGGGAGTGTAGACTGCTTCAACCATTGTGGAAATCAGGGTGGAGATTTCTCAAAAAACCTAGGATTAGAGGTCCCATTCAATCCAGCTAATCCTCTTCTGGGTATTTTCCCAGAAGAATTTAAAACATCATACCTCCACAATATATGTGCACCCATGTCTATAGCAGCACAATTTGTAATAATTAAATCTTGGAAACAATCCAAATGCCCATCAACTGAAGAACGGATAAAAAAGACGTGGCCTTTTTGTTTTTTTAACAGTGGAGTACTTAGCCATAAAATGTTTAAACTTGAGACTTTTATAGGTATATGGATGGAACTCGAGGCCATCTTCACAAATGAAATAAATCAGACATCTGTAAACATCATATTTTGTCCCTAGTGTGAAAAGCTGAAAGAGTAAATAAGATCTAAAATGTAGAATAGATATTGTGAATTGGGAAGAAATTATTTTAAAAGAAATGGAGATGGGATAAAGGTGAAAAGAAAGGAAAAGGACATCTCCCTCTCTCTCTCTCCCTCTCTCTCTCTCTCTATTTTTTTCTCTCTCTCTGTCTATCTGATAGTTGAGATAGTTATACTGCTAATTTATTTGTTCACTGAAAAGAAATGTTTGTGTTAATATTGCTCGGACAGTGTAACGCCTTTATCTTTTTTTCATACTCCGAGTAACTGATTTAAAGATAACAATATGCAATGTATTGACCATTGTTACTCTATTATCTTATCTTGAAATTTTGTTTTACTTTTCCCTTTAAATTAAAATTTAAAAATAAAGTATTTTCTAGTGTGTATTTTAATTTCTTAGATGATTTTGTTCACTATATCATTTCTTCCTTTATTTCTCAAGGGTTTAACATATGCATCTTATCAAAAGCCCCTTCTGAGTTATATTAGCATAATTCAAGTGAGATACAATGATGTTAACTCCCATGTAACTATTCCTATTTATCCACTTTGCAGTAATATTGTAATTCATATTACATCTAAATGTTTCAAAGAGCTATTTATTGTTGTAATTTTTTACTTTATATAAGTCTGTGTTGTTATTAAAAGCTGTATGAAAAAATTTTAAAAAGAATTTTAAGGGTAAGCAAAGAGAGAAAAATTGTCTTACAGCAATCTCCAAAAGAATCCACACTGTACATCTGTCTTACAGGATTTCTTTGTTTTGTAAATGATTTACCAAGATGCTTCTTTTGTTAAAGGAAGTGCTGGGAAGTGAAGTATAGAATTCCTCGAATCCCACTAAGCTTTCATTTGGCTATCGATTACAGTGCCTAAAGTGAGGTTGAATTCAAGTTGACAGTCCATGCTGTAGCACTTATTCAGGGAAATGGGCTTATCATACCTTTCTCTCATTTTTCTGTGTATAGTGGTTTAAGTCAGTGTTTTTACGGTGTCCAGTGCAGCTCTTGAGCTTCCCAGAGCGCAGATGGTGGAAGATAAAGAAATAAAGACAAGAGTCAGAATACAGAAGGCTGAGGTCAGGTGGAGCCTCCTGTACTGGTGAGAGAAAAGGGACTGTCCAATGACTGCAGCACATTTATTTATACACTCAGGAGGCTACTGTCAGCCAAAACCCCTCTGCCTAGCAACTTGCCTACCCGGAGTGCCTCTGACTGTGCATGTTCTTAAAGCTGGAACAGCTTGATCACATGGCTCACAAGATCAATCTCCAATTTCAGCTGCTCCCCACAGTCTTTAATAATGTACAACCCTTGTAAATTAAGTCATTAGTGTGTTATGTACACATATATCCTAATAGATATTTATTAACCTTATATTGAATACATATTAAAATAAGTTGAACACATTTAGAGTATGAAACATACATAAAATTGACTTTTGAAAGAATCAAAATGTGCCTAAAAATGCCAAATATAACATATAAACCATTTTTTAAAAATCAAACATGTTCACACACACATACACAAAAATAAATAAAATCTTATGTAAGTTTCAGAAGCCAAGTTATTTCTCTACCAATGCTAAAAGATAGTCAGCTGTGGATCAGATTTGTACAATGCACACATCTTATTTTCAAGTTGAAATATAAAATCCTTACTTTCATACTATCCTATAATTTATAATTTCTAAACATCTATGAGATCCTTTGTGAAAAGCTGATCTTCTGATTTCAAGGCAAGTATTAAATGTTCTTCATGGTTTACAATTTTATGCAATAAGTTCCTGACTTAAGAATGAGTTCATCTCTGGAACATCATTTATAAGTCAGATTCGTTCCTAAATTTGATAAAATGAGTCCTACATGCCTTTGACACAAATATACATTGCATATTTCTTTGTGCTTCCTAGTAGTCCTCTCCACATCACCACTGCTTTTCCTCTTACCTGTGGATACCTGGTCTCTGACTGGGTGCTGTACTCCTGTACACTACTGCACTGCAACATAAGCAAGCAGTGGCACAACTATGACAATGTCTGGCAAACATGTGAGGTACTTCAGCAGTTTGTTTAAGTTTATGAAGGTTCACAGCATGAGGTCTGTTTGTATCTGCGAAAGTTTGCAACTCGAATATTTGCAAGTTGGGGACCTACTGTATTGTAACCCTTAATACTAACTGTATGAAAATGATAGATATAAACAGGCTTTTTAATCTTGCAGATAAGTTTTAAATTCTGCTCTATATTTGCCCTTGAGTCAGCTTGTGTCTACATTTATAGATCCAGTATCAGAACCATTCCATATTGTTTTAATAATAGATTGGTACTTTTCATCAAGCACTAAAAGTATTATTGTTTAATAGAAAATGAAAATTGAAAATAATTTTGCAATATATGGACATTGTTTCAAGATATATAGGGAGATAAAGAAGTTAGTTGACAAAACTGAAATATGTAGATATCACTGTATCTATTTGTCTATATGCCAGATGACAGATTAACAAATTCTAGTAAGAAATTCCATAAGGATTATCACTAGCTATATTTGAATGGTGAGATTAAGTCAATATTTTATTTTCTATATCTCTAATTTTTCTATAAGCTACATACTCAGGTTTGTATCCTAAAACATATTTTTTAAACTCGTTATGAGACTGAAGCAGCTAATCATAACCTTATTATCCCAGTCATTTCTCCTTCTGTTTGCAGTGCACATAAATCAAGTATCATAGCTAGAACCATAAGGATAAGCTCTTCTGTAAATATTGCCACCATTTCCCCAAAATAATTGGGAGAAAAGTTAAATAAAATAGAAAACATTTTCCCAACAGTGTCCAAAAAGTGAAACAATATATTTCAGAAGAAAGAAAAATTGGGAGGAAAGAAAGGCCATTGATTGGGTGTTAGGTGTCGGGCTCTGTGGTAATTTTAGTGGACATTCTGTCAACACTCAACCTAGTCTAGGGATTGGTGAGATGGTGGGAATTCCATGTTAGTTAACCTGGAGAGCTGTAAGAAGTCATTTATCTCACAAAGGTTACTATAGCAACCTCTATTGCTCCTTTGGGTAAATAGAGTCATTTAATACAGATGGTGCCAATTGCACTATTGGAAACTGAGAGAACAGGGAAATTCATTCTAGTCTCTGCACTTCCTGAAAAGCATCCCCTTAAAAATGAGCAGTAGGAAGATAGACAAGCCTTGTAACCGGACACTGCTTTAAATATTTTTCTACATTCCAGTTTTCCCACAGCTGAGGCCATTCCTCATCTTTCCGACCTAAGGCTCAATTTTAAGATGCTACTTATGCAAACTAGTTTCTTTACTCCACTGTCTTGCAATAGTTTGAAGATGCTACAGCTAGCATGAAAGCAGCAGGTGGCTTAAGAACCAAAATATAAACAACTGAAATATGACACTGTATAGAAGGTTCTGAGAGTCTAAATTACCACATGCAATATTACTAAGTCCAGTAATGTCTTTATTTTAACACAGATTAAAAGATAATCTATGTTTGTATCAAAATATTAGCAAATGAAATCAACGAAGAGTTAAATGATGGGCACCAGGTAAAAAATCCAGTGAACTCCTAAGCGAAATGCTGACCTCAGTTAAAAATATATCATTTGGAAATTTCTTTATTTTTATTGTAACTTTATTATCCGTAAAGGATAATGTTTACATATACATAACTCTTGGATAGATGGTCATATTATAAGCATTCTTCTGCTGTTTGTTTTCATCTCTACCTCTTAAAGAGTTTGGTCTGTTCATATTTATGGGATTATTTCCACTATTGTCTTATATTTTGTCCAAGTATGCTGTTTTTCTATTATTTTTGCCTTCCTTGGGGTAAATTTTTAAATTCATTTTGTAATCTTTTTATCTAGAACTTACATAATATTTTAATTCTTTAGTGATTACCCTTAATTTTTATCAGGCATATCTAAAATGTGAGGATCTTAAAACCTTATATAAACAATTACATTTTATATTGCTACATAGTGCTATTTTACCTGATTTTAACTTCATCATTTGTTGGCTTTCTCATATTATTCACTAAAACTGTGTCATACATCCATTGTTTGTTCAGATTTACCAATGTTTCTTAATTTTTCTTATGTCTCCTTGCATCTCAGGATTTTCTTTCAAAGTTATTTTTCTTTTTCCTAAATAACACAGTTCAAGTATTTGTTCAAAATGGTCATAAGGTGACAAATTTGGCATTTTCAATTGTCCCATAACTACATTTTAATTTTTTTCTTAAGTGACTATTTAGCTATATGAATTTCATCTCAAAATATGTAATATATTATTTTATGGTGTTTAGTTTCTACAATTCTGCTTTTATTCTCATGTTATTATTTTTAAGGTAATTTATTTGTTTTCCCAAGCTACAGTTTTCTTTTCCTCTCAGTTAATGTTTGCAAAATTAGAACTATTTACCAGGTGCTTCAATCAACTGTGAGGACAAAGATATGTAAAGGAGCATTTCTATCCTCAAAGAACTGAGCTATAAGCAGAGATATACATATAGAATACAATAACCGAAAGCAGAAGTGTACACCCTGGATGTTTTGGAAAATAGGTAGAGAATGCTTAGGCCCATATAAGAACAGTGTAATCAGGAAAGACTTGTGATAAAACAAAGTCCCTGATCTGAATCTTAAGGGATGATTACCACGTAAATGGTAGGTGAGAAGAGAGTGATGGGTAAGAAACACACTTCTGCCTTAATTTAAATCATGGAACAGAAGAAGCAGCAAGAGCACAGTCTAATTTGTTGTATACTTCTCAGGGTTACAATTTGGGATATCTGTGTAGTTACATCATATGAGCCCAACTCTCTTCCTATATCGGAAGTTCCCCAGGGCAGGGGCCACATTTACATGCTTTTTACCATTTTCTCATTTCACTGTATTGTAGAGTGCATCTGTCTTTATACAATAAGACTAATAAATAATATTCTTAAAATGTTATTATATCACTCTCACATCAGACAATCCCTCGAAGTATAATTTAGTTATTTCAAAACAAGAATAGAACTATTGTGCTTAGCAATGCTAACTGCTACTATTACTATCTTCAACAAATGCTGCATACTTTACACTTTTCTATTACCTTCATGTACAGCATCCTAGTTGTTCCTTATAAAGTCTTGTGTTATGGTTTATGCCTACACTGGAAGAAAAACTATAAATTAAGAAATTATTGTCATACAACTAACAAATGGTTACTAAGCAAACACTGTGTCATCACTGTTTCCCATTGTATGAAGAGTGAAGCATCTTGGAAAAACACTGTCTGAGCCTAAATGAAATATTAATACCAAATTTTTAATTTCATAGGTAAGTTCTGCAGTTACTATCTTGCCTATAAATGAGGTCATTTTTTCATCCCTTCTGAGATACACTTAGATATAATTTTTATTTTCTCCTTATAAAATGGCCTGTCTTTGTTTTCATCTTTCAGATTCATAAATGAATATCTTCTCATGTTCAGTTTTATATTCCTTTTTTTATTTTAAAAGTAAAGGAACAAACACATATTAACAAACAGCCACTTGCATTTACAGTTACAATTTTATATTTCTTAATTTTCTTCCATTTTTTCAGCCTCATTGCCCTTATTTTAACCTAAATATTTTCTTTAAGGAATTGTCAATTGTACTTCCTTTAATAGCATTAATGTGCTTATCCTAGTAACTTTATAACTTAACTTTCTAAGCTTTTAGTTCCTAAAAGTTGTACCTTTTTATTTTCTCAAGACTATTTAGTCATTTTTTATATTCTAAAGTTCCCTAATTATTAGCAAGACTATACTTACTTTTCTTACATATTTGTAGAGATTTATGATCTCTTCCTGTCATTTTCAGTATTTAAATATGCCTATAACCAAGTTTGTTGTTTGTAGTTTCTGCTGGCTTTCACTTCTATTATCTTCAGTCCAGACATAATCTGTAATTTGTATTTTTAACTCATGTCCAGAATGTCAAGACCTTCACTTGTGAAGTGACAGCTTTTGCATACAATAAACTCTTCAATTTCACTGATTAAAACACAGAATCTCGGAGTCTAATGCTAATGCTAATCAAACAAAGTAGATATAGCTACATTAACTTCATGCAGAGCAAACTTTGGAGCAATAAATGATGATGAGGTCACTTCTCCAAGAAGACAACAATCTGCAATATATGCTTTAAAAAGACCATGAAAATACATGACAAATTGACTGATCAAGCAGTAAGCAGAATAAAATAAATGAGTCCACCATATACCTAAAGACTTCAACAACCACTCTATCCAAAATAGACAGATCCAGAAAGCAGAAAATTAGTGGAGACATAGTTAAATTTAATAGCACCACTCATTACCTGGAAAAATTAGAAGTTACAGACTGTAGTACTTTACTCCAAAATAGGTGAGTGCACATTCTTCTCAAATTTAAATGGAGTTCACATGATAGATCACTAGGTAGCTTACATTCAGACATGACCAAGTAGCCTGTGAAACATTTCTTAAAAACTTTAAAGTGTAGGAATCATATAATGTCTGCTTTCAGATCACAATAAAATCAAATGAGAAATCAGTAACAGAAAGAAAACTTGAAAATATCCTTAATTTGATGACTACACAAATTTTTTCTAAATAACATATGGATCAATGCAGAAACATTTAGGTAAATTTTAAAAAGATCTGAACCAAGTAAAATAAAGTGGAACTTATTCAATTAGGTGGGGCGCAATGACAGCAATGGTTAGAGGCACATCTGTAGTGGTCAATGCATACCTCAGAAAACAAGACAGACACAGTCATTAACTTAAGTTCCCACTGTAGGGAACCAAATAAAGAAAAGCAAACTGATTCTAAAGGAAGTGGAAGATAAACAAAATTAGAGTACAGATAGTTGGATTTTAAAACAGGAAATCAATAGAGAGAATCATCAACACCTAAGTCATCTACTTTGAAAAGATTCATAAAAGTGATAATCTTCTAGCCAGGGAAAAGAACAGAGAAAGGACACAAATTACAAATATAAATGAAAGGTGGGACATCATTACAGATGCCATAGGCATTAAAAGTGTAGACAATCCTTGACTTAGGATTTTTTGACGTTATGATGGTATGAAGTTGATGCACGCACAGTAGAAGGCATATACTAAATTTTGATCTAGTCTCTGATTAACAACATACACAAGGAGCCTTTTATTCTATGCTGGGCAATAGTGACAGAGAACCACAAATGCCACCAAGTCACATGATCAGGAGAGTAAACAACTTATACTCTACAATGCACCATGTTGCTAAGCTATGATACTTGGTAGGTGAGGTTTCTGAGACAAATAATGGGTTTTTCTCAGTGTAAATCCATCATGAGTCAAGAACCATCTGTATAATAAAAGAATATATGAACAGCCCCCTGCTCACAAATTTGGTTATCTAGAAGAAATGGAACAGTTTATTGGGAGATTCCATATACAAAGCTTACACAAGGAAAGATAGATACCTGTATAGGTCTATATCAATTAAAGAAATTGAATAAATAAATTTCTAAACAGAAAGCACCAGGATAGGATGGGTTTACTGGTGAATTATATGATTACCTTTAAAGAACTTTTAATTCTCTGTGATGTCTTGCAGACGTTAGAAGCAGAGACAGTACTTCATACCTCAATCTATGAGGTCATTATTATTCTAGTACCAGAATCAGACATTACAAAAAAATAAAACTACAGACCAACATCTTTCATGAATATCAATGTTAGGAAGGAAGAGGGGAAAGGGTGTGAAAAAGAATTAAGAGGTTATCCACAAGTACTGCCTCTTCATGATGAATGTAGTTATTATGTACTGCAGGCACATATTAATAAAAATAAAACTTATTCTACTTCATGGCAGAGTACTACTCTAATATGTATAAACACATTTTCTTTATCTATTCATCCATTGATGGACCTATAGAACACTGCCAACATTTAGTAATTATGAGTTGTGCTGCTATAAACATGGGTATATGTTACTATAATACAATGTTTATAAGCCTTTCTGGAAGACACCTAGAAGTGGAATAACTAGGTCAAATGCAATTTAGTTCTTTGAGGACTCTTCATACTCATTTTCACATATATTGGAGTGTATTGGAATGCTTGCATTCCCATCAAGAATGTAGATGGGCTTCTCAATTTAAAAAATATTACCAAATTAATTCCGATGATGTGTAAAAAGAATTCTATCTCATGATGAAGTGGTATTTATCCCAGTAATGAAAGGTGGATCAACATTGGAAAATCAATCAAACTTAATCCACATCACCAGCAGGCTCCAGAAAATGGACATATCTATATATGTAGAAGATACATTTACCAAAACCCAACATGAAGTATTGGTTATAAAAGTAAAACTCTCAGCAAACTAGGAATCAAGGGGAATGTTTCAACTTAATAAAGAATACCCATTTGCTTAAGTTCCTAGGGAATTCAGTGCACTATATATAAAACCCTCAATGAACCACAGTTACCTAAAATTAAGACTAGTTTTCTACTACATGCTTTAAATGAGAACTAGAAGTAGAAATTTAAGTCCAATCCAGAAAAACAAATTTTTGGCACAACTAAACTTGTGATCTGAGGTTAGTATTCACTATGCTTACAATGAGCATTAAATATTCAAGTCACTTATCAAGCCCTGTGAAATATAAACCTACAGATTGTGAGGTACTAAACAATTTGGTGGTAAGTGTGACGATCGGAAATGAAAACTCATCCACAATTATAAAGTCTGCAGTTCTGGAAGATGTAGACCCAGAAGAACTGGCCAGGAGAGGCTTACAACTGTAAAATAAGACCAAAGGCACAGAGACTCTGCACAGCCACAGTAACACAGCAAGCCTGAAGCCAACTGCATCAAGAAGAGTTTCTCTCTAGGAGAATATTAAATTAGGGCCATGGGAAATGTTTGCAACCAGAATGTGATAGAGAACTATTGTGAAAGAACAAACCGTGGTGCCCAGACAATCTGAGAGGAAAAAATGTGCTAAAGAGACTTCCTGTTTTAGCTCCAATTTATAAAGAATTTGATAGTCATCACACTTATGTGCAAACATGAGACAGCTGAAGGGTATTAAAACCAGTGAATGTTTTGAAAGTAGCAGCAGACACTGAACCAGCTGAGAGTCATAGGACATCAAACAGGACAAACATACCAGAAATGATGGTTAGACATATGCAAAATGCAGGAAAGTCAGACAAGGAACATATCTCAAAATAACCCGGAAGGGGAAAGCAGATGACTTTACATATAGAGGAGCAAAGATAAAAGTTATGAGGACTTATTAGAAGCCCTGCAAGTAACTGAAGAATAGAGTAAAGTATTTACAATAATAAAATAAAAATAACTGCTAAACTAGGATTCTACATGCAGTGAAATTGTCCCTCAGAAGTAAAAGGTAAATTTTCTTTTTTACACAATCAAAAACTGAGAAAATGTATTGCTAGCAGATCAGTACTAAATGTTTTTAAATGTTAACAGAAGTCCTTCAAGTATAAAAACAAAAGTAAAGCCATAAATGGATATACATAAAAAAGAAAATATTGAAGACTGAATATAGACAAAATATCTTATAGTTCTTATTTGTAATTTACATTAAACAAAACTGCTTACAGTAGTAATAGATAGCAGAATCCCAAACGCACAGGAAGTAGTACCAAGAATCTACAATGGGATCATACCAAAGTGAAAAGCTTCTGCACAGTAGAGAAAACAATCACAAATGTGAAGGGACAACTTCCAAAATGGAAAACATTTGCTGGTAGCTATTTCTCAGAATGAGGGCTCATATCTAGAATACACAGACAGCTCAAAACAATTAGACCCCTCAAAAAGACCCAATCAAAAAATGAGCAACTGAAATGACTAGAGACTTCTCAGAAGTAAAAATGGCCAATAAATAATGGAGAACTACTCAACATCACTGGCCACGAAAGAAATGCAAATTAAAACAATATTGAGATTCTATCTTAACCCAGAAAAATGGGCTTCATTAAGAAATTAAACAATAACAAATGCTAGTGAGGCTGTGGAGAGAAAGGAACCTTTCTACATTGTGGGTGGGAATGTACACCAGTACAACCGCTAAGGAAATCACTATGGAGACTCTTCAAAAAACTGCAACTAGAAATTCCACTAGACCTAGCGATTTCCCTTTCTAGGTTATCTTCCTGAAAGAGTTAAAGACATATTACAGTGTCAAATGCCTACTCATATTTACAGCAGCACAACTGATAATAGTTAAATCTTGGAAGCAGGTTGTATGTCCATCAACAGATGAATGGTCACAGAAAATGTGGCATGTGGACAAATGATGCCACTGCTCTACCAGAAAGAAGGGTAAACTTCAGGCATTGGTTGGGCATGGCTGCACGTTGAGACCATAATGTTTTGTGAAATAAATCAGACACATAAGCTTAAAAATTGGTTTCTCTTATATTAAGAAAAAAAAAAACAAATTTGGGGGAGCGTTGTACAAACGAATAAAAAGCCAAAAAAACAAAATAGGAAATAGGAAGAAAGGTCTTCCACAAAATGAAAGATCAGCACATGGTAGGGGGAAGAGAGGAGAGGAAGGGGGATATAAAAGTAGAGGGGTGTGTACATGTGGCAGCTCCCTCAGGGGGTTGTGAGCAAGATGTGCGACAGACATGTGGCAGTATGATAGATTCGCACGCACATGAAAAAGAACAGACACTGAAACAAGAAAAAAGAAATAAATGCTTTGGGTGACTGTACATAGAGAATATGTCTAGTGAAATGAACTCACAGTAATGTCCCACAGAACAGGAGAAAGAATTTGGAAATATTCCGTTTAAGGGGCAAGCCTTTCCCATGGCTGCATGACAGAATATTGTGATTTTAGTAAGAAGCATCTAATTGGCAAGACCAGAGACAAGCCTGGGTTTCACGTCTCGGTTCCTTATTCATCTGTCATTTCTTGTTCTTGAAATATCAGTGCACTATGCTATGTTTTCCTAACATTAAGACGGAAAGTTTCAGTGACTCTTTCCAAAGGATCACCGCAGGAAGGGAAAGGTCAGAGAGACTAGAAAGACAAAATCATGTGGTCAATTTCATGGCTAAGTTATTAGCGCACACCTCTTCTTGTCAAAATATATTAATCAATCAGTATATACTTAGTCCTGTGTTTGCCGGAAAGGAAAAGCAAAAAAGAACAATACTGTGCCTTTGACAAACTTGTGATTTAGACAGGAAATGTGCCCTGTAGGAGGAACTCCCTCATAGGAGGGGCAGAAGCTGCTTCAGGGCATCAGGTGGAGAGTGTTCAGCTGGCCTCATCCTTTGTACACAGCGCTGAGCTGCACTTAGGAGAGGGATTCGGCCTTCTGGGTATCCCAGGCAGCTGAGACAGAAAACTGATCAACCCACTGCCACCTGATTTGTTGGAAGGAAGACAGCAGCCTTATCCTGCTCCTCTCTGCTCTGAAATGGAGAAAGTGGTTGAAAATAGATGTTTTCTTTAGTTTTTTTTTCCAATCTAGAGTGAAAAGGGGGAAGAAAGACAGGAAAGCTGCTCTCCAGAATTTCTAAGAGAAGGCTTGTTATGTTGCTTCTCTCTCAAGAGCTCTCCACACTTTATAATTACTGCAGACTCCCTCTCATCCCACTGTGCCGGTCCGGTTCTTGGTCAATTACCACAGGCTGTGACAGAGGAAAATAACTTTGAAAGTATACAGGATGTCAACATCTTCTTTTAATGCACAGCATTATTTTCTCTCCTTACTTTGGTCCGCCTAGACCTCTTTTTTTCTGAGTTGGTCCTTGATTGGAGTTTTGTGTTGTTTCTTCCACTGTAAGCCTCATCCAGTTTGGGTTTTATGAAGGAGAGTGTGGACCTAACAGTTTCACAAAGCAACCCAAACAGACAATTCAGCTGGGACTTCTCATTCAAGTTGGTCATATTTTTAGTTTATTACTAGTATCTCATTGTATAGTGGGTTTACACAATGTGATTCATATTTATCAAGTGTGTCCATAGCTTTCAGCCTGGTTTTGAGTTATATGTACATGTGTATATGCATACGCACCCATGCACATAATTTTGCTGTGTATGGTTGGCTCATATGCAGAAGAAGGAGGATTCACTCTGCTTCCTTGAAGAATTCACAATTGACAAAATGGATGAGACAAACACATTGAATACTGCTTTGAATTTTTAAATTTTTATCAAGAAAATCTCAAGAAATTAAGAATTTTGTTTTCAGCAGGCTCATCATATTCTCTCAATCCTTGAGTCCCACTTCATAAAGGCAAATGCTTGCACCACTTTTTAGAGAGATAAGCAGGCAGACAGGCAGACAGACAATCTCCTGGACGTCTTAATGTGGAAGATTAAACATACTTTAACTTTTGCTACCACTGTCCTCTCAATTCTGCACCTACACATGCAAATACATGCAAAAACCCCTCTAATCTTGCCCATGGAGACTTGCTTAGGTTAGAAGAATATTCTGTTATGTATATTTTTGTGCATACAAAGATGACCTTTGGAATACAGTAGAAATTACTTTCCTTACTGGATATCAGTTTGCTTTTCTTGAAGTTTATCATAGTCTAGATTTTTGTTGGTTTTGACTTAATGTTCTACTATTCTGATGTCTTTTTAGCACCATCTGTTTTGAAGCCCTATATTGTTGGCTTGTGGACAGCTATTGCCTTCGAAATGCAAAGCCTTTCCTCTCCCCTTATGCAGAATCTCCTCTGGCTTTTGCCCCTTGTTGTCCTCATTCCTCATTCATTCCTTTAATGAATGGAATGGATGTTCCATTTTTCATTTTTAAGGTAAGTATATGAGGCAAATTATGTTTAAATTCCACGTCTAAGACATTTATATCTTCACACTTATGCTTAGCATTTGGAGAGGTCATCCTGGAGCTTCCAGAGTTGCTGCTGTAAAATCCAATGATACATTTGATTTCAAACCTTTGAACATGGCTTCTTTTCATCTCTCTGTAGAAGCTTATAGAATCTTCTTTTGATCCTAAAGTTCCATGAATGCTTACTTTGATGTAGATACTTTATGATTTATTGCCTCCCACTGGTTCTCTCAATTTGGGAATTTGTACCTACTACTCCTAGCACATGACTCTGTTCAGTTTCAATGGCCATTTTCTCACCTCTGTTTTTATGATCCACTCTTGCCACAACTCTGCTGGTCAAATGGAGGAACTCATGAATGAATGCTTCAATTTTCTGTACCTTTTTCTACAACTTTCCAATTCTTGGTCACCCTATTTTTCTTTCTGTGTGGTTTCTCTACAAATAGTTTTTTACTGTTAAAATTCAAAATCTTTTTTATTCTCAGGGAGATATTTTACATGGCATTCTGTTCTAGCTTTATAACAGTGTCTTATCACATTGCTCTACATTTATAATGGATCTTCCAAATACATATTATAATAGAATCATCTGAAAAAAAAAGTGACCCATGTACTGTTTGCCCTGATTTGGGTTATTTATTCATTTGTATCTCTTCTGATTACATATTTGGATATATGTGTATGCATGTGTATCTCTTTGTGTGTATTCACACACATGTAAGTAATACTGCTTTCCAAACATAGAATATATGAACATAAAGGGGTGTATACTCAAGAGATTCCTTTGAGAATCTTTACTTTTAAAAAGTAGTTTTTAAAATAATACCTTTCCAGAGGAATATGTGAATTGAAAAAACAATTTTCAACTCTGAAAAGTTAAAATTCATAATTTTCTTTTACATAGCATTAGGAGGAATTGCATGATATTTTTCTATTCATAGGGTACATAATGATTTGTAGTATTTGTGGGTATTTTTTAGTGATAAAATCAGAACACTTTGTTGATATGCTGATAGGAGTATGACTGCATATTTAAGAGATTACAACTAGATGAGGATAATTTCTACTAAAAGAGATAAATTGCAATTACATTTTTAATATATATGACTCTTAGTAAAGATGTAAATATGTACTAAACTATTGGAACTCATTCTGTTGGTTTCTATAAATAATAAATGGAAGTAGTATCAAGTTATACATTCTAATAGCTTATGGTGGAAAAGTTTGTAATGCCAGAAATATTGAATAGATTTTATGTTCTGTTTAGAACTATCGCAAAACATTAAAAATTAAACTATTACAAAACATAAACATATTATTGAGTAGAGAAACTCCAGCTATGTTAATAGGTGACTGTTCTCTTATGGCTGTGATTTGAATACTGCATAATATAATAGACTTGGTAAGTTTTCATAACACTGTGAAAATATACTGTTGTTCTTAAAATAACAAGTCATATTGCATTCATTATGTAAAACACTTAGTAAACAAATGATAAAATTTCTTTTAAAATTACAAAAACTAGAACAAAACTGTGTATATATACACACACACATACACACACATATCCATACCTGTGTGTATCTGACAATATGTGTATGTGTTTATCTATATGTCCCTGTATCACAGTACTCAGTGCTAACTCACCATCTTATATAATGCCAATATGTCTAACATATACTTCTGTTGCTATGCTGATTAGAATTAAATTATATTTACAACAAACCAAATTTGAAGTGTTTTGGCTTAAAAAACACTTGAGGTAATTTTTGGAAGCCATATAGGTTGAAAAAGTGTTTTTACCTGGAATATTCTTCTTTCTGAAATCATAGCCTATATTTTAAATTTTAAAAATTGATACCTTTTTATATCATCAAAATATTACAATAAAAACTATATGTAACTTATTCTTGATTTTTGCAATGAGTTTTAATAAGCCAGAGTGCCTTCCTTTTCCATTAGCATCATACTTTTAAAGATAAAAAGATAAAAGGAGGTCATTAATGTTTTGCTCTAAATTTGAATTCCAGATATACTGATGGCATTGGCGCAAATATTTACAGTATGGGAAACTGAATCTAAAGAACCTTCACTTAATGGAGAGTTTTCCTTATTATATTCTGCTTTGAAAAAGCACCCCCCCAAAACATTGCATACTAAGTTCACCAGGGTTAGAAAAAGTCACAGCCAATGAGATTTGAATTTTCAATTCATAGATAACATTGCTTTCAAAAAATTAAAAGTTAGCCTAAATTTTAGATTATCTATATCAAATTGTTTTGAAGCTCAGAATGTTGTTTGTTAGCCTTGTGAACAATTTGGTTTGTAAACAGAAGTGTTTGGCAAAATTTTTTTTTGTTTCCAAACTCTGCATCAAGTGACAAATGCAACCCTGGCCACGTTTCCCACAAGAACATGACTTGGTCATCTTTTCCATTCATGAGCGGAGGTGCCATTCTTTCTCTGTACCCTTGTTACATGAGAGAATCTGGGGTGGGTGAAGAACAAGAAAGATAGGGATATTGCTGAAAAGAGCGATCCCTGTGTCACTGATGTTTCAATAGAGCTGCCCGCTAATAAATTGTCCTGTTTATAGGTTGTGAACAGTGAGAATTACCTTTTAACTTACGCAGTTTTCAGAATAAATACCAAAGGTAGATAGATCAAGCATAACATAGAAACTAGATGGTTGAAGATTTTCAGCGTTTAGAGTAAAAGAATTCACCCTTTAAGAAGTTATTCCCCTACGCCTTGGGACATTTGGGAAACTGTACCATGAATGGTGATTTTTCCCAACTTGTGTAATCATGCCAGGCATCTGTTAGACTACATACAGCAGACAGGGAAAATACAAATGCAGGTGCTCCTGATTTATAATAGCCAAAAGCCAGGCAAGAGCACCTGTTTTCAAGGCAGTGTGATGTGTCTGAGGGAGCACTAGACTCTGAGGAAAAGCAATTTTTATATTTCATGGTGTTTCACGTAAGGTTGATTGGATGAATTCTGTCTTGTAACATCCACCTTGTCTGGCAGGTTCTGCACTAGCCCAATCCTTAACTTGTGCAAAGCAAAATGATACATACATCAGTCCTCCTGACAGGACTTTGACTTTCACAATCCCAGAATTTCAGAGGTAGCACTTAACAAAAATGATTAGCTCTTTACCAGAGCCAAGATGAAGACTGTTATATCACACTGGCACAAAAGGCAGAAGAAAAGGAGAGAGTAGTGAGAGAGTTGTATTTTAGTTGGAAAATACACATAGACATTTTAGAAGAAGTAACAATGGAAATAACTGTGATCACTAAGTCTCAGGAGCTCCAGTAAATGTTCAGAACATCATGTTTATAGCTACTGTAGTTGTTTAATCAGACAGACACGAATGAAACCACTAATCTTTTTGATTTGTTCTTTCAGTTGATTGGCATGCTGATATACAGAAACATCCTGCATGGAAAGTTCCAAGTAAAACAAAAGTAACAGTATAAAAGTCTAAATATAACGTCTGTTTATATTCTAATATTCTTAAATTCTCATATATTAAATGTGCTGGTTGTGATTATGACTATTTGTTTTTTGTTTTGTTTTGTTTTGCCTTTTTGAGACAGGGCCTCACTATGCAGATCAGGCTGTCCTTGAGGTCACTTTGTAGCTCAGGCTGATATTGAACTCACAAATATACTCCTGCCCCAGCCTCCCAAATGCTGGGATTACAAGCATGTACCACCACACCTGACCTTTGATTATGACTATTTGTAATCAATTAAGACATTCATTTTAAATGGCCTAAAGATGGTTTTGGAGCACAGCAGCATGTGATATGAGATCTATTTACTTTCTTGTGACTTAGTTGTCTTTATTTTTTTATAGTGCTGGGGGTCCATCCCAGATGTGACGCATATAGGCAAGCTCTCTACTACTGCATTTCATTCCCAGTCCCACCTCAGTTCTCTTAATTAAAAAATATGATGAGAATAGTAGTATGTATTTCACTGGACATTTGTCAAGATTAAATTAACATACATAAGGCAGTCAGATGAACATCTCTTCATTGATTTTAAAAGTTAAGTAATACATAATTTCTCCAGTCTCTAACAACTCCATTGTTTTATTATTCTGTGAATTTGAAAGCACACATAGAATCCTGGTTGAAATGTCAATCAAATATATTTTACAGGGGATCTTTCTTTGAAAAAGGAGAATCCTTGACTTCAAAGGTAAGGATAATAATATTGAAAAGCTACACAACATTTTGGTAGGCTGAGTAATGCCTCTCACTTCCACCAAATATGCCAGACCCTAATCCCTGGAACCTCTGACTGTTACCTGATATGACAGGAAGGCACTTTTGTAGATCATTAAGGCCCTTATAGTGCGGAGGGAGCAAAGGCTGGATTATCTGGATGAGCCCGATGAAGTCATAAAGGTCCGTACAAGGGGAATGCAGGCTGAGTCAGCATCAGGAAAGATGAGGTTGTGCGGGTAAGAGATTGGAGTGATGTGGTCCTAAGACAAGCTATGAAAATAATCAGAGGCAAGGAAATAGACTTGCCTGGAGGAAGAATCTGTAAGAACAATCTTTGTAGATGTCTTCATTTTAGCACCTAACATCCATTTCAGACTCCTGGCCACCAGAACTGTTAAGGGAATGAATCTGTGTTGTTTTAAGGTGCCAAGCCTGTGGTGATTTGTAATGGCAACAACAGCAAATTAATAAATATGCTAAATGCAAAACACATTATTTCTGAACTTCTGCAGATAATCACATTCCTTCTAACAGCTGAAACCTTGTGAGATTTCTTAAATAGACATACTTTAGATGAATAAATAACTGCTTTTGAACTTTTCAAGATTTTATTATGTTTTCCCCTTAGTAAGTAAGTATCAATAAAAGAAACCAAAGATTAATCTCTAATGAAATTTTAACCATGCTCTTGTATAATTTATTTAATCTTTGAGTTTCTCATTTTCATTTCTTTATTCCCATGTCAATATTAAGTCAAATATCTGAACCCTCCAGATGAAGGGTGCTGTCATGTTGCCAAGAGATGAAGAATAAAAGAGTAATACATAAAATCAACAAGCCACCAAATATTTCACCAACTTGACCACAATTTGCCTTCCATCTCCCACATTTCTTCTGCCATTCCCTTTCCTCAGTCAAAGAAAATGTGGCTGTAGCCACATACACTCCTAATTTAACTACACACACTGATTCCCACAAAATCTCTCCAAAAACAGCAGGAGAGGGGCCTATTAAAATTCCATCTGCCTTACCTGATTACATTTTCTTTAAGCAATATGCCCAGTGTTAAAATTCCACATGTATTTAAACTTACTTGGTAATCGTAAACTGCTATGAACTTATAATAATTCTTTTTATTAAAACCATTTTTTACACTAAGCATATGGATTTATGTGAGTTTAAAAGTATCAATGCATTTGTTTTATGTGACTGTTGGAGCAAATCATTGCAAACTGGGTTACTTAAACGAACATAATTTTTGACCTAATTCACTAGGTCTCAAATCCACAAGTCCAACATGGGTCTCGCTGGGCTAAATAAAGTTGTTGGTGGACCATTTTCCTCTATGGAAAATTGAAGGGACAGTTTATTTCCTTGTCATTCTTTACCAGTCTCCAAAGGTTTCCCATGTTCTTCAGTTCATAGGCTCCATCTTCCATATTTAAAGCCAGCAATATTCCATTGTCACACCTCTCTCAGGAAAAGCTTTGCACTTCTAAAGGAGCCATAATATTTGAGTGCACAACCCTGGGTAACCTCCTCATTTCCCTATCTGTACCCTAAATCTCATCTGCAAAGTCTTTTTAGCCATGCAATATAAAGTATTCACAGTTCCTAGGGCCAAAGAGTGGATGTCTTTGGGCTCTACAGTCTGCCTGCACATATAAATGTACACAAGCACACACAAAAATTGAAATTGAACTTTATAGAAGAGTGATGTAAATAGAAACACAATGATCAAAAATAGTCAATTTATCCAAATTGCTTAAAAAGACAGATACAGGGCTGGGGATATAGCTCAGTGGAATAAGCGCCTGCCTAGCAAGCGCAGGGTCCTGAGTTCGATCCCCAGTACCGCAAAAAAAAAAGAAAAAAAAAAAAGACAGATACATAAGCTATTTCATATTACTTGATTAAAGAGTACTTTCCTCCAGAATTGGCTGTGTGATTATTTACAAGACTATCTTACTCTGTCTGTACTTTGTGTGTGGGAAGGGGAAGGTGTGGAGACTAGGAAATGGAACATTATCAAGGAAGGGGGAAAGATAGGGATTAAAATGTGTCGTGTACATGTAGCAATTCTTTAAAGTGAATGTCATCATTAGATACTGCAAATATGTACTAATAGAAGTCAAAAATAGGTAAATTAAAAACTGAAAGACTATCATAGATTCCTAGGGTTGGAGGGGATAGAAACACAGCAGAAAACAGATGAAAGTCCCAGATGTGTTACCACAGACAAACACATACACACAGAGCTTCACTCACTCATCCAAGCAACAAAGGAATATTGTGCTCCTGAGGTTCTCTGGGCATAGAGCTTAGGTCTTGGAAATAGACAATGAGTAAGATATTGCCCTTGGTGTTATGTGTAGCAGGGGAGGCAGATAGTAAAGGAATGAATGTCACATGATGTGGGGAAGGGCTGGACTCAGATATAGATAAAATCTCTAAGCATAGCTCTAAGGCCCAGAGAGTAAAGAATAAGCATTTTCCTGATGGGTCTCCTCATGTCAGACAATTCTCTGATGTAATTTTAAAAAATGTGATTGTAAAATGTTAATGGATGATGGTGGAGAGATCTGACTCCTAGAAAGCAGATTTATACTGGACTCCTATTAGAAGCACAAGTAAAACTCAGTAACTTTGACTAAAAAGCAGGAAATGATGTTAAATGTGTGTTGACAGTAAATTCCTTTTAAAGTATAGCACTTATCATCATTGTGTAGCACCTTAGCCAATACTAATACTGGCCCTCGAGGTATGGAAAGAGCTCTTGGTTCTGTGGTAGGAAAGCCCTTCAGTCCTGTCTGTCATGTGGGACACCACCAGTTAGAATAGCTGGACATACTTTGGCCAACATAGCTAGCCACCACTTTACTTTAAATCACAGCCCTCTGATTTGCATGGGCAAGAAGGAGTGAAAATCTTGGAAAGAAAAAAGAAAATTTTAGGAAGTTCCCTTTTGTTTACACAGGTATTTCCATAAATCAAAACAATGTTTTTAAAAGTTTCTATCGTAATTTCACCAGTCTTTTCACCAAAAAGTTCTTACCTATAATAACAGTATAGTTAACTGCCCTCATACATACTATGGACTTGTTTGCATCGTTTCTCATGTTTAAAAATTGTGAGCATTTTCTGAAACTATGGAATTTACTTTGAAAACATCATAAACCAAACTGTCAAATATTCTAATGCTGGATGTAACTGTTACTTATTCCATGTTTCCCCTCCTTGTAGAAGTTATAAGTCACTTTCGTGCTTATAAGTGAGGCTGTGGTGAACACTTCCTTCGCATTCAAGATGGCTCCTTGAACGTTGTATTCTACACATGGGAGCAACGTTGCTTCTCACCAGGCAGAAGAGGAGAAAATAGTTCTTATCTTGATGATAAATTTCTAGAAATATAACTGTGAGTCAAAAATAATGAACATTGAATGGATATTTATACAAATACTTTGCATGGATTTACTGTCATTCTACTCAACTCTGCGTTACATCACCCTTTAAAACATGAACGTCTCACCAGTTACTTTATTTATTTATGTTTAATCTTTGCTGCTTAATAGAAGTATGAATTCATGTAGTCTGGGTCATCTCTCCAGGGATTCCTGCTCTCTTGCTATTTATATCTTTGCGTGATCCCCACCTCTTCGATTGTGCTGGATTCCTGTCTTGGTCTGTTTTGTGCTGCCATAAAAAATATCGCATTTGTGTAATTTGTAGTGGACAAAACCCTATTGTTCACAGCTCCGAGTGCAGGAAGTCCAAGGGAAGACACTTTGCTGTCCAGGGAAGCCCTGGTCTCACTTCCCGGATGGTGCCTTGAATGTTATGTTCCACACACCGGTGCAGTTTCTTTCCTCATATGGCAGAAGAGGAGAAAAGAGCAAATCCACTTCCATGACTCTTTATTTAGCACCATGAATGACCTAAACGAGGCCCACTGGATTCCACCTCCCAGCACTGTAGCCTTGGAGAGTAAGTTTCACTATAAGTTTAGGATGGGACAGAAATATTCAAATCCTAGCAATTCCTGATGTATATGAAGTGAACAGAATGTCACAGAAGCAGTGAAGATCATTCTCAAAGTTAGCCTACAGAATGGTGAAGGCAGACATTTCCACTGTGATTCATTCTCTCTCCCTCATCTCCATCTTCATCTCTCTACCTCTCTATCTATCTCTGTCTCCATCTCTACCTGTATCTCTCTCCATCCCTATATCATCTTACTCTCACTACAAACCAAGGAAATCTGTCTGCTATGCTTTATACCTAGAGGTCCTCAAAGCCAAATGCATCCTAGGCAGAGATTTACAGAGGTGATTGGATCGTGGGAGTGTGACACCCACCAGTGGGTTAGTCTACTGATGGGTTTATAGCTCAATGTGATGTGAGGATGTGAAACCTGGTTGGAGGAGGTGGTCCATGGGGGTACTGCCTGGAATGGTCTATCTCCCACACTCCTCCTTCAATCTCTTGCTGCTCCCCATTGCCACGCCATGAGCAACTCTCCTCTGCTCTTCCCACCTGCGATGGTGCCCTGCCTTGGAGCCAGCTTTGACTGTGAACTGAAATCTCTACTATGAGCCAAAATAAGCCTTTCCTCCTTAGTGTTATGGGTGCTGCAATTGTGTCCCACCACTGAGAAAGTAACTAAGACTCCGCCATTGGGAAAAATCTCTATGAAAAGACTAATGTGGCAAGCCACTGATCTCTGTGGCCAATGGCTGCAAGAGGCAAGTGAGGATAGGCAGAGTCAGATCTTAACCCAGTTAAACCTTCAAAAGACTCCAGGCAGCTGGTGTCTCCAATGCAGCCTAGCGTGAACCAACGAATACACACCCGCATTCCTTACCCACAGAAAAGTGAGCTAATAAATACTTGTCACTGAAGGTATGATGTTTTGGAGAATTTATTACACATTAATAGATAATTAGCACCAAAGGTCAGTGATACCATTTTGCTATTTAAATTTAGTGTTAGTGAAGTTGAATATTATCTTTTGCACAGATTAATGTTTTGTATTTGTGATTTACCTCTTCATCTGTCCTACTGTTTTCCTATAGAGGCTATTCTCTTCTAATTTTTAAATATCTTTTAGAGTTATGAATTCTACTTTGTTCCCTGTCATATACTCATTGCTTATTAATTACCGTTTGATTAATTGCCCTTTAATTATGCTGATGGTATTTTAACAAGAATTAGTTTATAAACTAGAGTTGAATTTAATCTTTTTTAATTTTTCATTTTAATAGAAGCATCATTTCTTTACACAGCATGTAACGAAACTGATGATTAATTAATAGTTCATATTTATTTTATAGCCTAGCACTTGATGACCCCCCTCATTAGTCCTAATAGTTTATCATCAGAACCTCCGGGGTGTTCTAAGAAAACAATCATTTAATCTGCTAATAACGATGGATTTGGATGTGATGTGAGGCTTGCAAGTTTTATGTCTGTGTTTGTCTTAGTTTCTTGGCAAGAACTTTCAGAAGAAACTAAGTGATTAATTGTATTAGTGACCACATTTGTCCCTCATTTCATAAAGGATTAGCCATAGTAGATCACTTTTAAATGAAATGAGTTTCATAAGCATGTCTAATATAAAAATTAATTGCAGGGTGATATTTTTATAAATAGATAATGGCTTTATATTTATTTGGTTGTTTCTATCCCAAATTTCTGAATCATTTGTATTTGTTTTGTATATTGCATCAGGTGAGCCTGCAGTGCCTCTCCTTGTCTTTGTGAAGCTTCAAGGGCATCTATTAGGAAACATCCAACTGGAGGTCTGCTCCCTGCCATTAACAAGGTTCAGTGATGGCTCTTCTCCTACATGAGACAGAGGATTGATTGCTTCATGTGAGCAAATAATTATTTTTCAACAATTAGTTATCATGACATTGCAATTTTTGATACTTTGGTGGACTCAAAATTCTTTTACCCTCTCTCAGGGACAGGAAAGGGACTATGGCTTCAGACCCACATGCCAAGGGCCAGTACATTTGACTGATTGTTACTCAGTAGCACATCTGTTATTCCTGCCCATGTTGTCCTTCTCCACCTGCCACACAGCCTGTCCTGGAAGGCCATGAGAGCCGCTGGTGGTGGATGCACCTGGGCAGATCTGCCTTGGTCATTTGGCTTCCCCTGCCTACCAGTCCAGTTTTTCTCCTTGGTTAGAGACCACTTTACTTTAAAATGCATTCTTTCAGTTTCCTCAGGAAATTCTTCTCTCCAGCAAGTATCTGGAAATAAATTTATATTGAATTCAAACCAAATGACAAAAATTTAAGGTGCAGATTCTCTTTGGGTATTTGTAATGAAATGATGCTTTGAAAATTAAGGGAGAATATGAGTTCCTGCCCCAAGTCAGGGGACTAAACCATCTCCACCGCCTGTCATGCCCACTATGTCAGGCAGCTCACAAGCCCAGGCCTAGTGGAGACATTCATCCATGGGACAGCACTCAGGAGGACGGTACAGTTCCTCAGGTCAGTAGCACTCACGGCGACACCAGCACCAAGAGGCACTTTTCCATTCGGTTCTCACCTTTCCTTCAAGAGTAAAAGTGCAACTGCTTAGTATTGAGAGTTACACATTTCCTTCATGACCTGGCTGACAGAGAGAGGCCTTCTTCATACATCAAAAGCACAATAGGATCGCAAATATTTTAGGCTCACAATATATTAAAGGTTTCTTAATTTGAATATTTTTTTCAAATATAGAGTAAAAGCCAGTACTTTACTAAACTCATTAACATATCTTGAAATGATAACAATATTTTGAATATCTAATGAACAGTTCACCTGACAAATTGTTCTGTCTAAGGGCAGTTATACAGAAACCAGGACAACCTTAGTCAAGAGTGCCATAGTCCTATGCCCTCGTATCTTCCAGGTTTTTATTCAAATGCTACTTTCTCTATGAGGCCATACTTGACATTATTATTTTAAAGAGTAACCCACCAGACTCTGTTCCTAAACCCCAACCATACATTTTCCTTCAGTGCATTTGTCATTCTTTAATATAGTGCATATTTACTTTTTATTTCACATTTTCCCTCAGCTCATAAGAATGTAAGCTTTACCAGGCATGGTGGTGTACCTATAATAGGTGTGCCTATAATCTCAGCACTTGGGAGGCTGAGGCAGGAGGATTGTTGCAAGTTTGATGCTGGCTTGGGCTACACAGTAAGTTCAAGGCCAGCTTAGACTACATAGCAAAACCCTGTCTCAAAAAAAATAAAATGTAAGCTTCATACAGGTAAGGATTTTATTCATTGCTATTTTAATAACTCATGCACCACTGCCTGGCATATAATAGGCCTCATCAGCCATATAAGCTAATAACAGTAGATAATATTAAAAATATGGAGTGAGTACTAAATGTGGGTGATCAGTGTTTAACAAATATTTATGGTCTTTGAAAAATAAATTTTGCCCAAATACATATGGAAGCCATCAATGTAACTGAAAACATGTTTGTTATATTTATAGTATATTATGCTGTTTATTTATCCAAGAATAGCAAGCACTGCATATAGTACATTTAAATTTTGATAAGGATTAAAAATATATTGATTTATTTTTGTGATGCTTATTAGAATATACTGTATTAAAGTACTTAAATCTACCTTTCTAAAACTTTGCTTATGCCAAGTGCAGCTAACCATGTGTTAAAGATGCTGCTCACATTGCACTAGCTGTTTTCTAAACTATTTAGCATCAGTAAGTGTGGTACAACATAACTGTACTGGAGAGACATAAACAATAGGACGTGATTAAATGTCCAAACTACTAAAAATTTATTGCCATAAATTAGCAATGCATGTTCATTTAGACAATGAGATCTCACATAGCATTTTCTAACATATTTAGACTCTATTTTCTGTAATCAAAGTAAACCAACTCTATGAGTCAGAAATTAGGTATATTATATTCCTGAGTTTTATTGGGAGAAATAGGTAAGACTCTCAATAATTCTTCTAATTAAAAAAAAAGGCTGGATTTTACATTCTCCCGATTTTTGGATCTCATGTTTTCTATTACCACCAAAATTCTTTTTAACTCTGTATTAATATGTAGGAAGACCTAACATAATTTTTAAAATATTGGACAGATAATTAGTTCTACAAACATGATGTATTACTTAAGGAATCACGGGTAAAATATGATTTCTGTGTTTAATCAGAACAAATGGAAGCTCAATTACAAATATGCCTTTTAATTGCTTAAGTTAATAACCGCTTGCTTACTTTATGCCTGAGTTTTAGCAAATTCTGAATCCATGCTTATTACAACCCTGAAGAGAAGCCACAAGGTCACAGGAGACATTTCCTCGTGCAGACCATCGGAAGACTTGTTAATGTGAAGCCCGGATATCGCGGAAGTATGATGCTTTGGTGTCTAGCGTGTACCCAGAGCGCCTGCTCACTGTGGCAGGCTACAGTCGTGCACAAGTGCTCACAGCTGCAGTGACATGGTGCTAAGCATGTTTTAAGACTAGTCCCAGTCGAGCGGCATCTTATCCAACCAGAAACAATCCCACAATCCAGCTCTTTTTAAGTGATCATCCTTGTATCATAACAGATTAAGGTTGCAGCTACTTTGGATTATGTTTAATCTAACCTTTATCCATTCACATCTTCACCTGAAACTTACAAGGACCAAGAGTCAATTGCCGGGGCATAATTCACAATGACACTGATCTTCCCTTCCTCACTCTAATTATCTGGATTAAGAATAACACTTTTGAGTAATTATTTTCACATTGGATAAACATTAAGCTTTCCTGGATTTATCTGAGCTTTTTCCTAACATGAAATAGATCCAACCAGGCTTATAAGGACATCTGACAGCAGTGACAGCTTAATCAAGACAACCCTAAACAACTAAAACAATAAGGAAATGTTTATTTCTCATTGTTTAGAATATTTAGGAGTTGGAATATTAACAAAACTAGCAGCAATAAAGCAACTCCTAGCAACCAATTGCAATGCTTTAACTTTTTCTTTTTTATAATCATTCAGTAAACCTCAAATACAATTCAAATTCTGAAACTCTAGAGCCCTGCCTGATGATGTTACAAAATTGGCAATCCTAATACTAGCCTTGCAAAGTATCTTTGTTTTAACCACTGTAATGTCCTGAAAAAGGGAGAACACATAACGTTAGAATCAGTGTGCTGAAATTAGAATTAAAGTACCTAGAGGACTTGCCTTATCTCTTCTGATGGCTATTTTTTACCATTCTGAATTGTCTACCCAAGATTTCACACAATCCCTAAAATTGCTATCACAAACAGGCTAGAAAAATCTTCCAAGCTTGTCTTTAAAACTCTCTAAGATCATATACAATTACACACTAAAATCACATCACAAAACCCAATTACACTTTGGCTTTGCAGATCCACAGATAACCTCTTAAAGAGCAAACCCCTCACTGTGTCGACCTTTGACCCCAAGCTCTTTTTCCAATCTGCAGCATTAACACTGCCCATTTCTTAGCTTGTGAAGAGCCCAAACTCTCAGGGGTCATAAAGAAACCCAGGACTTATGAAGGAGGTACCTAGTATTTCAGGTTAAGTTTAATATTGCTAATGTTTTTTTCTTTATATTTAGATATATTTTATTGGTTTCTCACTTATAACTAAATATTTCCAATGCAAAAAATTTTCATTTAGTATGTTGCTTTTCACTGAATGGTATAATAATCAATAGAGACGAATGCTGTTTAGCTTCAAAATGGAAGAGTCACTAATCATTATAAGCAAATTGAAAAATAAACTACAAAATGATAGAGATACATTTCAAACTGATTTTAAATACATATTGACAATTAGACAAAGAATGAAGAAGTGAGCTGTCTCTTATGATGTCTCTCACAAATTTAGGGTGACATGTCTGCTGACTTTAAAGCATCATACTCGCTAAGCACATAATTCTCCACGGAATAGGGAAGGACTCTAAGTTTGTATCTACTGTCAGCCACAATTTCTGAAGAAAACGCCAGAGGGGATAACATGCAGTGGCTATTTATGCCACTGTTTCACTGGGTAAATATGAATACAGTGGTAAATAAGTCATCAACTGACTCTAAATGTAAAAGAAATCAAAATCATTGCTGGTTCTTTAGATTTGAGGTCATCATCGATTTACTCATCTGCCCACTTATCTGTGCCCCGCCGCTGCTTCTCCTGCTCAGTGCCACGTGAGATCACGGCACTTGTCAGAATTGCAAAGACACATGGGTGTCATCAGTCCCAAATTTCCAAACCTGATCTCTGTAAAGTACATTACGAGCAACACAAGGCCATTAGGAAAGAGTGAGCCGTACTATCGCAAGTAAAATGACAAGTTTGTGAACTGCTAAGTTAAAATTTTCTTTTACAGCTGTTTTCCTCTCAAATGAAATGTTTAGGTGTTGCATGCAGAATACAAACAAAATAAAATTAATGCCTCCATGAGGAAGTTTCAGTAATAGACCATGTTACGCTCAACTCCTCGGGTTTTACTTTAGTGTACAGAAATCCCTCTGTTCACTGGTTTAAAAGGTCCAAAATATGTTAGGAAAAGTATTAGACCATAAAAATGCAGTGTTAGCAAGAACCGAATATTGAGAATTTTGAAAAATATTTCCACAGATGAGTAATAGAAAACAGATGATGATGAATTAACATGATACAGACTAAATAAGCATCCTCGGTGATGACAGATAGGAGTAAGGCTTGAGTTCACATTTGAACCGTACACTAAGATACAAACCAAGAAGGAAAAGTCTTATTTTTGAAAAACTGGAATAATATAACATGTATATTTTAGAATTCTTTCCCTAAAGTTAGAATATATGGGTATTTGTTCTTCTATTATGTCAGAGTAGCTGGTTTTGTTGTTATTTTGAATAAGCCCATTTACAGTAATTAGGCAAGCACATGACAATCTGAAAGCACTTGCAATGATGAATTAAGTTGAACTATAATTAAATGACTCCCAAAGTATCATTTCTATAATTTAAAAATCACTGTGGATCCCCTCCATAATCCTCCATGCTCCTTATGTTATGGTAAAAGAAGATAACTTTTTAATGGTTTTGCATTTCCATAAATCTGCAAAAGATGAAAAAGAAACACCTGGTAGCACAGGTAAGATTTTTGAAATCTGAGCTCAAAATATATTTAGACCTTAGAAATGTAATATGAAAGAAAAGAAATTCAAAAATATAGAAACAAATTAGGTGTTTTGTGGAATAAGGTGTGAAATCTTTAACTGCTGACTATGCTTTATAAACATTTACATTATCCTGGAGTTGTTCATAACTACGGGCTTGCTGAGCTCTATATAATTTTACCCATTGTTGTACGAGTTGCATTCCTCATTCCAACATTGTACAAGCTGCATAAGGCATGTGTTCTTGACAACCTGGACAATTCTTTCTTGACAGTGCTTAAAGATAGGCTGAGGTTACATGACAGCCCCAGATGGTTTTTAAGTGAAGAGTAGAAAAAGCAATATAATTGATTTGGTGCCTGTTGAGACGCTCTAAATGCTCAGTTTCAACTTTTACCTAATCCATCGATTCCACCTTTCTTATTTTTACTTAAAAAAAAAAATCCCAACAGGGATTGGGGTTATGTGTATAGTATTCTAAAAATGTCTCAGATAGTTTGCTAGGAAGCAGATCACTCAGAGGTTTTCTTTATTGTTAAGTTGCAAAGGTTATTTGACATAGATGTTTAGAGCGAGGCTCTAAAAGGCTCCACCAAGATACTCTGCTAGTCCCTCAGTCTCCTGTAAATAGCTTTCAATGGGTTTCTGCGGGTGAAATGCAAAAACATTCCCAAATGAAATTTTCAAATTGATTTTTGAGCCCTCTGGTATTTGAAAATACATCTGGTAATTGAGCAACTTCATTGAAGGTAAAAATACGTAATACAACAACCATTGTTAATTCTGATCATCTTGTTTTGAAATCCTGTATCATTTTTCTTGTTTTTCTGTTGTTTTGTTTTTGTCTTTGTTGTTGTCATTTTATTTTTTTCTTTTTAAAATAAAGAAACCAAAAGTGATATTTAAAAACAGTTAATAAAATATAAATGAGACCTCAGAACTATTAGACTTGTAATATTGGAATTTCACTTCATAACATTTAATGTGATTCAGTTGGATTTGACTTGACTTGGTTTACTTTGGTTTGTCTGATTGGCTCTGGGGAAAAAGGCTGAGCATGCTTGGAAGAGGGCTTTGTTTTTCTAACAGTCAGTTGGTGTTTTGAGGATCTACTGGATCCCAACAGCAATGAATAATGTTAAAATGTTCATACTCTCCAAGGCTTTTCAAACTGAAAAATAGAACTTGGGTGATGGATTTGTACCTTCAACATTCAATAGAGGTAGAAGTTCAATAGGGGTAGAAAGGGTTGGCCCATGGAATTGTCATGAAACAACCGGAATCTTACTTGACCATACTGTTTAAACATTTTATCACTGAGAACATTATATAAACACTCCCTTGGTGTTATGAAACATATGCAAATGTACACATAACACAATAGGGAGATAAAATAGATAGACATATTTTCTGCTCCACTATTCTGTTAATGTTTTAAATCTGTTAAGGCCCTCATGTAATCTTCTCTTTTCTGTTAATGTTGTGAGGTACTTTGACTGATTTTTCTAATAAAGAATCTTTACATCCCTAGAATAAGTTCCAACTGACTGTGCAATATTAGGATCTTTACATATCACTTAATTCTGTTTACTAATTTTTGAGCATATTTTCAATTTATAATAAATCATGGTTTAAAGCCAGTGCTTCTTATATAAAATATATTTTTAAAAAGAGAAGGAAGACAAATGGACAAAATAGAAATTATTACATGTCACTGTTGTAGTTTAGATCTTGAATGTCTTACAAGGACTATGTGTTAGAGGCTGGTCCTCTGGATGACAGCCAGCATGGAAGTATACTATGACAAAGTTCTCCTAATAGTGTGAATTATCAAATTCAATGTCAGATCAACCCATGATCTGATTGGATAGTGGTTTATCAGGTTCCTCTACTATAAAATTACGCTTTCTGCTCCCATCTTCCCTGTGAAAGAAGTCATAATGTGAAGCTTACACTTAGTCGGTAGAGTTAAGCCCCATCTATTGTAAGAAGGGTATTTTTATTAATTATTTGAAATTTTCTTGCAGGATTTCTCTTTAGAAAGAGAAATTATTATTTACTCAATTACTTTTATATCAAATACAATACTACATCATTTATTTTGAAGTTCAAACTTCAAGATTTGATACAGGGATTTCTTTTAGTTGGCCTCTCTGTGGATTTTATATAGTCTTTCAGTAATTTGTTTGTTTTATAAATTCTCTACTTTTTCCTAAGGATTCTCCAGGCTCATCTTGTCTAGTCTCTTCTCAGCCCTAAATTTAGCCATCTTTCTAAAGAGATCTAGTGCCTTTGACTAGAGCAGGATATCACAAATAAAATGTGTACGTTGGGTTTGATCATTGACAGTGGGGTGACACTGTTTCAAGGACCTCTCATTTGACAGAACAAGAAAATATATTTATGGATGCTGATGTACATATGTACATGTATCTGAGCAGATATTTGTCCTATGTCCTTCTATTTAGGGTTGAATGCATGCATCTGTAAATATTTCTGTAGAAATGTCTTTATGTAAATTAAGATAAACATGAAATTATGCGGCTACCTCAAAACGCAATCTAGTGTCACATAGAATATTCCAGTTTTTCTTATACATAGAACTATCATAAAATAGCTGAGATTGTTAACTGGTAGAAAGAAAAGGTCTATTGTCTTTGTACTTTTAGATGTTCCAAGGCATGATCAGCCAGACGCATCCTTTTAGCTTCTGTTGCAGCAGCGAACCATGTTCACAGGGCATGGTGGAGCACAACCCTCACCTCATGGTCAGGAAGCAAAGAGAGAAGGAAGAAATAATTGTTGTACCAAAATTTCCTTCAGGATCATGGCCACAGTGTCATAAAATAGTCCAAGAAATGCAGTCTCTAGAAGATACCCCCATCTCCCACTAGTAGCACCTTAGGTGCCAAACCTTCAACAAATGGGTTCTTGAGAATATTCAAGATCCAAACTATAGTCCCTCTCTTGCTTGTCTGTAACCTACCACTTCCAACAATGAGAAAATGGAGTGACTCCCACTACTTTACATTTTTTTCCTTAGCTCCTGTATATGTGCATAGTGGTTTCAGACTTATTGATTCTGTACTCAGGTATGAAATAACTTTACCAATAATAATTTTTTGCCTTAGTCTCTACTCATTTTCAAAACTACATTAGAAAATTACACTACAAAATTATATTTTATCCCCCATCATATTCAATGACAAAATTTCATCCATTTGTAATATAATTAGACACTTTGGTTATATTTTTCTGCAGGTAGTAATGTGTTCATTTGGTTTTTATCATCCAGTTTGTTAATATAATAAAGTACATTAATTGATTCATGGGGTATACTAATCAGATTCCCTATGACTGCGACCAAATTCGCAACACCCACAACCTAGATCCCCTAATGGCTTATTTGGCTCATGGTTCCAAAGGGTTTAGTCCTTGGCTAGCTCGCTCCGACACCATGCATAGAGGAACGGGAGAGCAGAACTGCTTACTTCTCAGTGGGCAGGAAAACGCTGAGGGGAACAAAGCTGGAGAGGAAGAGGATAAGGACCAGATATGGATTCTCACGTCGCACGTCCGTGACCCGGTCACACACACCCAAGAGTGCCCTGCTTTAATTCTTTGAATGGCTCACAGGCCAATCAAATTGACAGTGAACCTTACCTGTCACTTGGGTATAAAACCAACTTTTCATTCCTAGAATAAATCCTGATTGGTCATGTTGTATTATCCTTTTATACATTGCCAAATTTGGCTTTGCAGTGTTTTATAAAGGATTTTTGTATTTATGTTTATGAATGGCATTAGTCTCATGTATTTTACTTTCTTTCTTTTTCATAGTATATTTATTGCTCTCATGAAATGAGTTGGAAGTATTCACTCTACTTATATTTTCTAAGAAGTGGAAATAATATTGATTTAAATGTTTCACAGAATTTACCAAATAATACACAGAAATGCTTTGGCTCACTTTGCTGGAGGCTTGCAAGTCAAGGATTGAGGAACTGGCATCTGGCAAGAATTTTCTTGGCACAGCTTTCCATGGCATAAAGGCAAAGAAGGGTGAACAAGAAAGCAAACTGGGAAAATCAAGTCCTTTTATAATCGGCCTAAGTCCACACATGAGAGTGGCACACTCATGTCCTAAGCGCCTTTCATCATACCCATCTCCCCACATACTTGCACTGGGGATTAAATTTCCAGTACAGGGTATTTGCCAGTCACCGATTAACTATAGTGTCACTGCTTTATGCTTCTATCCCATAAATTTTGACAGGTTGTATTTTCATATTTATTTAGTTCCAAGTAAATTTTCATTTAACTTGAGGCTTCTTTTTGGACCTATGAGTTATTTAGTGTGTTGTGTAAGTACCCCCTATCTGCTGATTTTTTTTTTATCATATTCTCATTATTGATTTCTAGTTTAATCCACTGTGGTCTGAAAACACATATTGCATATCATTTTTTTTAAGTTGGTAAAGGTATTTTATTGTACAGAATCTGGTCTTCCTCTATGACTGTGTCTTGAGAGCTCAACAAAAATGTTGACTGTTCTTTGGTAGAGTACTGTGTAACTACTAGTTGTAGACAAATAATAATGCTTTCTAAAATCATGTATCTTTTTGCTGGGCTTTATCTGCTTAAACTATAAATTACTAATAGAGGAATATCTGAGTCTCCAACTACAATTTGTTTCTTAGAATTCTACACAGTTTTTGCCTCATGGGTGCAATTTTTGTCATTGCGTGCCTATAGGTTTAGAAATGAATTCTTTGTTATTTGGTAAAGCCTCTCCTTGTCACTAATAATTGTCCTTATTCTGAAGTCTGCCTTACCTTAAACTGTGTAACTCCCTAGTTTTCTTTTGGCTAATGTCAATAAGTATGTTGTTTTTTCTCCATAAAATACTTTTACTTTTGTTTCAATCTTTATCTTTCAATTGCATTTCTGAAATTGGATATTGTTTTCTCTTAACTCTAATCATCTCTTCCACCTGATGTATTTATACTGCTAATGTCTAAAATGAGACTGGTATAGGTGGATCAATACTTACCCTCTTGTAGCTGTGTTCTCTTTGCTTTATTTGCTCTGTGTCTGCATCTTTCTGCTCCTGTTACTCCTCCTCCTTCTCTTTACCCTCATTCCCCAATTCTCTTTCCCATCTCTCGTGACATTGCTGTGATTCATTTCAGTTGAACATGTGTCATCATTACCTGTTCCTTTGGTGCCACTAAAAGTTCTAAATATATAGTTTTAGGCCTGGGGTTGCATCGGAATGGCAGAGCACTTGTCTAGCATGTGCAAGGCTCTAGGTTTAACCCCATGGACAGCAATAAATAAATACTCATACTTTAAATCAATTATGAACACTGTATTATACTTTCATTGATTTTTTCCAATGCTCTTCAATTCTTTATGTAGATCAAATTTCTCCCATGTGATTTTCTTCTGTTAGGAAAATATCTTCTGCCATTTCTTGAAATGTGGACTACTGACAATTCCTCTGATTTTTGTCTGTTCCAGGAAGTCTTTTTTTTTTCTCCTTTACTTGTGTTGGATAATTTCACTGAATATATATAACTTTAGATTATATATTTAAAGTGAATTTTTAGGGGCTGGGGATATAGCTCAGTGGAATAAGCGCCTGCCTAGCAAGCGCAGGGTCCTGAGTTCAATCCCCAGTACCACCAAAAAAAATAAATAAATAAACAAATAAATAAAGTGAATTTTTAAAAGTTAATGGCTATTATTTTTTCAGTTATTCTGCTCTTTTTCTGGTATTCCAATTGCTCATAAATTAGTTCCTTTGAAATTATCCCAGTTACTGGATGTTCTGTTATTTCTGTGTTAATTCTGTTTGCTCTTTGCATTTTAACTTGGGAAGTTTCTTCTTACCTATGCCTAGTCACCAATTGTGTATTCACCTGTGTTTAGTCTTCTTCTGCACTCATCCAAAACATTTCTCATTTCTGTTTAATGATATGATGGTTAGTATTTCTTTCAATATTTTCTCTCTACTTTCCATGTTCTGCTTGTATTATTCAGAGTTCTTGCATGTTGCCTACCATTCAAGGAAGAATCTTTAATACATTAATTGTAGTTATTTCATATCCATGTATCATAAATCTAATATCTGGATCATATCTCAGGCTGGTCCTAATGTTTATTTTCTTCTTTTAGAATTTTAAAAATGTTTTCTGGCATGCTTTGCAGCACATTTGTTTTAAAAAGTCAGATATGTCATATTGGATAAAGGAAAGTAGGCAAGTGGGACTCTTCTGGTATTTGTTAATCTGATGAGGAGTTGTGCTGTGTATAGTGATTGCTACCACAGATATGAGAGGTTTCAAATTCCTCTAGTGTTCTTGTCTTGTCATCCTTCTTGAATTTGTGCATGCTAAGGACTCTTCCGAGATAGACTGTATCTTAAAGAACTTTTAGTTGCAAAACACTATTATATTTCAGCCTTGCTGGTATGATGATAGGCTCAAAGGAGAGGGAATAGTTTTCATTTTTCAATTTATTCTCGTCTTCAGTAGTCCTGTGTCTCAGGGTTTTAACTTTCACACATGCATGTGATCCTTCTACATAGTATAACTTCTTACCTCCTATTTTCTGCCTTGACTACAGTGTTCCCAGTATATTTCCTTGAAGCCCTTTCCCTTTTTGACGCTACCTTTGACCACCCTTAGATTGGAAGCTGGAGGAGTGTGGAATTCAGAATTCACTTTCCACAGCTAGGTTTTGAAGTGCATTCTGGCAAATTCCTCTTCCTTGCACTGTCACTTTTGTAATGAAATAGTTTGGGATGTATTTTTTGAGTATGTTATTCTTCCTCTTGTAGTCTTTTCCCTGCTAGCATCATTAAGCAGATCTTCCTTGAATCCCCACTGTAAGAACCTGGAAGGGTTCTTTGAGGGAAGGTCCAGAAAGTCCCAAGTCACAACGGAAGCAGTGGTCCTAAGGAGTATCTCATCTCCTGCTAGCCCATGTTCAGCCTCCGATAACTCCCACATTACCACTGAAGAGTCCCTGTCCATTTGGTTTCAGCAGCTTCCATTCCAGATAAGTAGATCCTGGTTCCTCCATCTCTTTCGTTAGCAGCCTTACTGCATTTTTGATGACAGTTTGCCCCACACCCTCAGCTGAGTGTCAGGAACAAGAAAAGTCACTGCTTTTCAGTTTGTTAAACTTCTTCATGTTATAAGGCTGACTGTGCTGACGTTTAAGTTCCTTACCTGTCAGAACGGAAACAAGACATCTGAGTAATACAAATTTTTATGAATTTCATGTCTATGCTGATCAGAGCACTTGCTCTCTAAATTTTTCTTTTCATAATGAACTTGTCACTATTCAGTATCAAAATTTTCTTTGTCATAAAAAGAAAAAGGGTTTAATGCTTCTTTTAAAGAAAATCTCCAGAAGAATTTAAGTAAAATTGCTTCTTTCTTTTTTTTTTTTTTTTGAAATGTTTGGAGAAATTCTCTTTATCAAAGTCTTTTTTATAATTTTGATATCTTTGTTGATATATTATACTTTTCTTGGTGTCTCTAGAATGTCTAGTGAAACATTTTCACGATTTCATTAAAACCACTGTCACATGGTTTCTGCCACCTCACTGCTGGTGTCTGTAGATCTTCTTTTATTCATTCAAACTGGAATCTCGCTGGTTCTTGGTATGGTGATTTTAACTGTATCCTGATATTTTGGGTATTTTGTTAATGTAGTACGATTTTTTAAAATCTATTTTAGCAAGCAATTGCCTGCTTAGGTTTACTGCCTAGTATCTACCTATTTTTGTGGACTTTGGTTTTAATGGCAATTTAGTTTTGAGTTATTATACTTCCTCTGTGTAATGGTTAGTTTTAAGGGGTAGTTTGAGAGGGCCCCAAGAGAGCCAGACTACACATTGCTTCTGAATGTCTCTGTGAGGGTAATGGTGGAAGAACTTAGGACTTGAATCACTGTACTCATTAAACTGAATTTCTTTCCCTGGTATGGTTGGTCACTCATTGTACTGAGGGTTCAAATAGGACAAAAGTCAAGGGAAGGAATAATTTATCCCTTTTATTCTTCCTGATTGGTTGGGCTGAAACATCTCATCTCATCTTCTGCTGTTCTGATATTTCTGCCATTTCCCCAACCCTGGTTCTCAGATCTTTGGAACTGACCTGAGTTATGCCTGAATTATAGGCGGATTCCCCTGGGTCTTCGGCTTTTACTTAGCACATTATGGGGCATTTCCTATCAGCCAAGCATCCTCTCTCTTTTTTCTTTTGTCTCTCTCCTCCCGTCCCCCTTTAACAAGGGACTTGACCTGATCAGCTCCTGCTCAGTCCCTACCAGTTCAACCTGCACCAGGAGTAGGGGATAAGGGTAGGAAATACTGGACCTAAGGAGTGTGGTAGAGACGATGACTTCCCAGCTCTGCCTCTGCTTATTTCTCCCAAACCTGGTTCAGCTTGGGAAAGAAATGTCCTACCCGGGCCTCTCTCTGCTGCTGCATATGAGCTAGGAGACACCTAGTTTAGGTTCAGGACCCAGGAATTCAGCCAACTACTGTGCCTGGGATTCTTTATCATGCTGATAATGCCTGCTGGGAAATATTTCCTCCGCATTTCCTGTCCACACCCAAAGAGTGACCTTCAGTCTCATTTAGAGAAGATGCCTATCATCCTCTGCCTTTCTTCTCCAATCTTTATCTGATACTCCAAAATTATCCTAACAACCTTTTCATGAACTTCCTATACTAGAATACCAGCTGCACTAGAGTCATGTTAAAAACTACCAAAATAATCTAGGAAGTACACGACTCTTTCCTGTCACAAACATGGAAATTGTTCAAAATTTTTTTTAAAAATTAAGCATTAACTATTCCTTTCAATAAACTACCTCTTTAATGATTTGATCAATCTTGCACTGTTACATCTAGTAATCTGATCAGCTTCACTGAAGATAACAATATGTAACATATCAACCATTGTAAATTTGTATCACTTTGTTTTGAAACCCTGTATCATTTTTAATGTCTTTGCTTTGTTTTGTTTTTATCTGTGATGTTGGTATTTTGCTTTTGTTCTTTTTTTACTATTCTCTTTAAAATAAAAAAATAATAAAAAAGATGGAAACTATAAAGGTCCTAGTTCCAGTTTCCCTGCCCAAAGTGCCCACAAGCCTTCTGTGTTACAATTTTCCTCCATCTAGACCTACTCTGAGCAAAGAGGTGCCTCTGTGGGACCCCTCCACTACTCCAGGAAAGCTCTGACTCCCAGAAAGAGTAGGTCTCAGAAAAGCCAAATAAAGAAATAATAATGAAAGGACCTCTCCTAGCTTCTACAAGCTAATAAATTATTTCTGTACAAGGGTGTAAAGCAGACATTTGTAACTTCAAGGCACTTAGGACAGGAGGGAATGAAAGTCTCCTCAGGGACTAAGTGCTTTCTTCTTTGATGTATAATATTAACAGGGGGCCGACAAGATCTTATTTAGAAACTTTGAGTCAGTTGTTTTAATTCTAAAATTATATATATGAAGAATATTTACAGTATATATTCCTTTTGGAGAAGTACTGGTATATTTTCCATACTGTTCTGAACTCTGCTTTTCTATTTTATCACTGCACCTGGGGAAGTGATTCTATGTTATGATATATGGGTCTGTATTAGCCATGTGAAATGGCATATAGCATTCATTGTACTTTGGTAACAGGACTCATTTAAGCTCTGCTAAAAATACACATCTAGATGATTTCTTGTGTTTTTCACATAAATGTGAATATCGTTGAAGAACAGGAATATGCTATATGTGCAAAAGTCTGTAGGGTAAGTGCTAATGTTTGAATCCTAATTCATGTTTATCCAATTTTTGCCTCTTTGACTAGAGAAATCACTGTCACAGAAGGAAAAATTGCTTTTAGAAAGGTCCAACTGTTACCACCATTAAAGAAACTTTAGCATTCAGGACCACTCATATGCTGGGAAACATTAAAAATAAATAGGGTACATAATAAATTGGTCTTTCAAAATAAATACTGAAGTTTGAAACTATGCTTGATTTTATTTGGATCATATTTAAAGTCAATTTATTTTTCAGCTTCCCTGTGTTATAAATCCTCTAGTTAAATACTTTCAAATGGGTTTCAGCCAATGCATGCTGGCTTTCTCTTAGCAAACATTTGTCAGTAGTCTATCATTCTGACTTATATTAAATTGTCCCATTGGTTTCCATGAAGATAGCGTGGTCATCTAGAATATGTACTCCAGGAAGTTGTAAAATTCTGATCATGTTTCAGTTATTAGGAATTCCAAATTGAAAATTAATCTTCCTCAGAGTTTTAAGAAGTTCCTCCTATCATGGAAATAAATTTGAAATCAACCTTTTCTTCATGTCCACCTGTCATCTTTATAAAAGTCAAAACCATATGTGCTTGTGCTTTGAAGTGTAGTTTTTCCCCCTCTAATGGTATCCTTCACGTAACAGTATTACTCCACTAGCCCTAATTTCCCATTGCCCAACTGGAGCCCAGATCAGTGGGGGAATGACTAATGCACAGATGGGTGATGCCGGAGTAACAGATGACCACAGCCTATGAAGTTACAAACACGAAAAATGTCAACAAGTCACCCAGATAAAATGGCACACAAAATGATCCCATCTAGGCAGAATATTTGGAACAATTTCTGGTTTGAATTACCAAATCAATTTTTCTTAGATGAAATGTTTCTTAGAACAGTGGATCTATTGTTTATTTTTTTCAACTATATATCATAGCCCTTTAATAAGTAATTGTGATTAATGTGTGATGATTCCCTTAGTCTATAAAGTAAATGAAACTCCAATTTTGTTTGTAAAACACAGGTTTCACTGAGCTGACCACAAACAAGTTCTAATTCACCGATGGTGAGGTCTGAACCATTAATATTGCTAGAAAGTTTGTGGGAAATGACTTTTTTGGGGGTCTTGTTTTAACTCAGAGACCTCAAACCGAAAAAGGTTTTGCCCTTCTAATACGAGCTGAGGGAATGCTTGAGGAGTGGAATATAACTCTACTGAGCTCAAGAAGGGCTCCGGGCTGCAGGGGGAAAAAAAAAAAACCACCTTGCATCAAATTAAAAAGGAGACCATTTTGAGGGATAAATGATATACCTCTTAGATTGCTAAATGTAAAAACCAGATGGAAAGGAAAATCAAAAGGAAAGCTGCTCCATTTTTCAATCACATATCACAAAGGTAAGCATAGACTGCTCAAAGCCTATCAGTTTTAGTGCCTTGTTTTCTAATTTCGGCCATTATAATCTGAATCCTGGGAATATTTCTGTAGACTGAAAGGTGCAATTTTCTTCCAGGTTCATCATTCACCATGTATCCAGTGTACCCTTCTACCCCTATTCCTATACAGAATCCACTCATAACGAACACCAGTCATAGTCTTAGGGTCTCAAATCCTTAAGCGGATAGAGCCTGTGAAAAATTTGTTTTGGAAAACTTTGTACAATTCATATGACAAGCTTCAGGTGGAGAGAGTCCTGGCTGCAACGAGTTCAGTTGATTGCACCTCCGCTGCGGGCCCAGCGCACTCACCTTACTCAGACAGGAAATAGTTCTGCCCAAGGCTCTGCAGAGGAGCCCTAGGATACGTGAAAAGGGGCATGGTGGTCAGTGGCCTTTGTCAGCAGACAGCAACAGGCTCTGCACCAAGATCTACCGGAAGCTTCAGGGAAGCTGAGTCCGACTGCTCGGCTCTGCTTGTCCAACAGGAAAGGCATGGAGAGTCAGAGGACACTGCCAAGGTGCTCTCCATCAGAATATCTGTCTCAGCAGTCAGGGGCCTCTGTGGGGCTGAGAAGAGCTGAAGTCACTGACATCTGGGGAGAGCTGCCTCCCGCCCATGAAGCAAGACCCAAGAACAAGAGAAGCTGGCGTGTACACCAAGTCTTGTGCAGTCATGTTCGTAGCAGCTTTTCAAAACAGCCCCACGATGAAAACAACACATGCTCTTAACAAGTGAGGAAACAAATGATTCATCCAGACAATGGAATGCTCCCCAGTGATAAAAAGGAGGAAACTATTTTGTTGCTATACACAACAATATCGATAAAATTCAAAAATATTGCATTAAATGGAAAGTCTAGACCAAACTGGTGCATTCAATATGAATTCACATATATAAAACACAAACATGCAAACATGTTGACAGTCACAAAATGAATATTGCTGTTTGCCTGTGAAGGACAAGACCACTGTGAAAACAAGAAATCTCTGACTGTGATGGAAATGTCCAGTTTTTGATCACGGTAGAGGTGCAGGAATAAATAACCTGACATAATTCATCAAATTCTTTATTTTACATGTTACTCCTCAATAAAGTTGATTAGAGAAGGTTATCACAAGGGTTTCTACTTTATGTGTGAATTGTAAGGACCCCCAGCCTGTCTTTTCTAGCAAACATAGGGAGACAGTGTCTCCATCTTGAACTCTAGTTCACTCTAGACTGCCCGCACATCCACTTTTCTTCTCTTTGAGCACTCCAAGTTATGGAAAATGTTTGTTCAATTTAGATTCCAGGAGTGCAGCTGACACCCAAAGATAATTTATCATCACCTGGGCACTTTCCACCCCCGCACACACTGTTCCTTCCTCTTATCAACCCTGCCCAGCAAACCTTTGGGGCCTGCCTCCATAGCACTTAAATTGGTCAGTTGGTGTACATTGTGAACCTTCAGTCCAGCCAGTCGGGGAAAGTTCAGTGGCTTCTCACGTTAGGGATAAAAACAATCTCTGTGCACCTGCTGCCTCATGGTAGTGTCCTCCTGCTCTTTTGTGAAAGTCAGATCTTGTCTTGTTGAGATTTCATGGTGTCTGAGTGCTTAATTATCTGCACTGACAAATTGAGTCTGGGAGCACATTCCCAACCGAATAAAACAAAATACTTCTACTTCTCGCTGTGATTTGGGCCTGGATGTCCCTGCAAAGCCTCATGTGGTCGTAGGGGTAGTGCAGGCTTTTCTGAGGGGGCTGAAGCTCATTGTCTAGTGCTGGTACCAAGGGTGTGAGTGCTACACCAACCCTAGGGCGGGCAGCCTGTTTACAATATAAGGGAGGAAAAGAGGCTCGCTCCTCCCTTTTATTCTTGTTGCTCTTGCTGTCTTCTCTGCCATGCCACTCTGCCCTGGAATCGGCCAAGGATGGACTGAAAACTCCACAAACTGTGAGCTAAATAAATCTTTCCCTCTTTTACTTTGGGGGTCAGATATTTTGTCTCAGCAACGAGGAAAGTAACTAAGACACCCATATACAATCCTTATTACATAAAAATGTAACAAAAACATGTGACACATATTTTAATATATGTAATTACCTTACATTTTCTATTGTATTCTTATGGGAAAATATCTCTATAGTTAAGAACTTGGAAATTATATAAACTTCTTTTTTTTTTTTATTTAAGAAACATAAAAGTACAAAAACATATTGACAAACAGACACCCATTATCATAGAAAATAGTACAATCACAACTAATCTATAGACAAGGTGATATGGTCTCAACAGTAGTTGTTGTTTTATCCATTGATATCTTCGAATTGTAGATGTATGGACCCATATACAGACATGCAAATTTAGTCAGACAGTTGATCCTCTCAACA
>PVLD010014913.1:0-41059 GCA_004027595.1 Dinomys branickii
CTTCATTTCTGCTAATACAAAAACGACTGAGGAAATACAGAATTATAGAGAACATAGAAGGGAATTAGCTCTGGATGCTGTCCTACATAATGTTACCTTCATCTTTGTTACTCAGGTTACACAGATGATGGCCCTTTTGATCAGTTCGTTTTTTCTCCTCCCTCATCTCTGTTGCCCTACCACTCAGTCAGTTATCTTCTAGAGTGGGAACATTATAATAGGAAGTTGTCAGCGTTTTGGGAATGGGCAGTTGACAAGGCTGATCAGTCCCTTGTGCCTAGTAGGACATTCCCAGAGCTTAGCAATAGAAAGGAGGACTGCTGAACTCTGGAACTGTACAGAAACACCAGTACCAATTTGGAAGAAGGGAAACCTGTTAGAGGATGTTTCAAAAGCTTCTAAGAGTGGCCAGGTGTGCTAGTGCACACCTGTAATTCCAGCACTCGGGAGGCTGAAGCAAGAGGATCGCTGTGAGTTCAAGGCCAGCCTGGGCTACGTAGTGAGTTCAGAACCAGCCTGGACTGCATAGTGAGATTCTGTCTCAAAAAAAAAAAAAATCCTAAGACTTATGTCACCATTCTCATCAAGATTATTATAACTGGGAAAAGGATCTGGGAGTTCAGAGCTTAGCACTGTACCCAAAAGGAGAGCTCTCAGCAGATCTGGATTGACCCTTCTACACACTTGGCCCCAGATGGTCATAACGCCATGGCTTTCCTCTGTGCTGCTTTGCCACTGGGGCTCTTTGCTCACTGTCCTGCCTGCTGCCCTCTGTACCTTCCATTCTTCCATGTCTTTGGCCATGTAAATTACAATCAGGCACTTGTCTGTTTTTGTCTGTTTTGCCAGTGTTACTGTGCAGCACGGCCCTGCCGAGCAGGGGTGATATGAAATACTGCTGCTGGGCTGGGGAACCCAAATGGATATGGCTGTCTGGCTCCAAAGATCTACCTGTCTTGAGAAAGAAATAAAAAGTTCCTGCCGGGTGTGGTGGCGCACCCCTGTAATCCCAGCACTTGGGAGGCTGAGGCAGGAGGATCGTTGCAAGTTCAAGGCCAGCCTGGGCTACAAAGTGAGCTCAAGGCCAGCCTGAACTGCATAATGAGACCCTATCTCAAAAAGACAAAAAAACTTTAAAAAAATAAAAAGAAGTTCCTATGAGTGGATGTTTCTGTTGTATTACTTTTCTTTCTTTTGCTGTTTTTTTTTTTTTTTTGAGACAGGGTCTCACCATGAAGTTCAAGCTGACCTTGAGCTCACTTTGTAGTCCAGGCTGGTCTCAAACTCACAACTATCCTCCTGCCTCAGCCTCCCAAGTGCTGGGATTATAGGCATGCGCCACCACTCCTGGCTTGCTTTTTTTTTTTGAGAGAAAGTTTCATTATGTAGGCCAGGCTGGCCTCAAACTCACAGAAATCCTCCTGCTTCAGCCTCCCAGGTGCTGGGTTTACAGGTGTGTCCACCATGCCCGGTTTACTTCTTTGTCTTGTGGTATCTTGTATTCCATTTTAAAAACCAAGAAAGGGAGAAACATTAGGGCCTGTGCCAGCGTCCCAGCAAGATGCATGTAGTAGCTCCAGTTACATGAGTTTTAGGGTTGGGAGAGGGTTTGAAGTTTGGCTGCAGTAGCTCCTCCAATATGGTTTAGTTTTATTTTTTTCCAATGGGCATCATAGGTGATTTAGGGGAAGCACAGGATGGTAATGCTTTAAACCTGCAAGAAGCAGGCATATGGTAGAGTTGACTGATCACACTGGAGCTGAAAGTGGATATGGGATGACTGGGGAAGGGCCCAGGTCCACTGGAGTAAAGATAACTGGAAGAACTGAATTGGGCACGGGAGATTAGGCCATAGTCTTAGAAGCAAAGTAAATAGAACAGAGGCCAAGTTTTAGGGAAATGTCTTGACTTCCTGGGGCTGAGTTGACTAAACCACACTGAAGCTATGGTACATTCCAGCTGGGAGAAAGTGCGCACTCCAGCTGAAGACGAACCTGCAAGGTTGGCGGTGGTCAGCAACCCGTCAGCCTTTTCTGCAAAGCCTTCACCCGCCCTGCAAGGGCAGGAAAGGTCTCCTACACTACACAATGACAAGATAAGCCCCGGTGTCAACACACACACACACACACACACACACACACTTTAAATATGTTCTCTGGTCTGCATGAGGTACTGAACCAGAAGCACTATTTTTATTTTGGGTTTGTGGTACCTGGGATGGAAGGCAGCAGCTGAGGGATGCTTTGCCACTGAGCTAAATTCTGAGCTCCCCAACCCCCTTGTGGAGTAAGCCCAGGGCCTTTGCCCTGAGCTATATTCATAGCCATCTATCCATCTGTCTTGAGACAGGGTCTCCCTAAATTGCTAAATTGCCCAGACTACACTCAAACATGATCTTCCTGCCTCAGGCTCCTGCTGCTAGGGTTTATAGGCATGGGCCACAATGCCCAGCACTAAGCCCTTTTTAAAAATCCAGACAAGGTCTCAGAGTTGCCCAGGCTGTGCTTGAATTTGAGATCTTCCTGTCTCAGCCTCCAGAGTAACCAGGATTACAGGCCTACACAACCACACCTGGTGAACCAAAAACTTTAAATGTAAAAACATGTCCTCGTTACTGGGCACAGAGCCATGCCCAAAGTATGAGTCATTTAATCAGCAACTGCTGAATTACATGACAGGGAAGCACAGTGCTAAGTACAGGAATATCCCCAAAAGTTTGAACTCGATGTTGGAAAAGAAGTTCGCTCATCCGGTGAAGAGCTAACAGAATTCCAGGTGGGAAACAGGTTATGTGTGAAGGTGGGAAGACATGCTCAAGCCTGGCTGGAGCACTGTCTTTTTATCTGAGATGAAGGGCTGGGATGGTGCACAAATTCCATCGCGGTCAAGTGCATAAAATATTCATTGAAGCAGCAAGAGCAAGCGGGAAAGTCCGAATCCCTTGGGAAAGACCGAGGACCCCGCCCAGCAGCAGGGCTTCGCACCTTGCCCTGTGCACAGCACGTGCGGCCGGCTCCCCTCACATCCCCGCCAGCGAAGAAACCCTGGGGACGCCCGGGGCGGGGCGCGCAGGCGCGCTGAGGCGTCGAGCCCCAAGGGGCGGGCGGGTGCGCGCGCTCCCTCGCGCACGCGCGCACGGAGGGGGCGACGGCCGCCGTGACGCTCCGGCGGCGGCGCGTGAGGCGCGCGATTCCCCGCGTCTTGGGACCAGTGTCCCGGTTGCCGCCGCCATGTCGGGTCGCTCCGTCCGGGCCGAGACCCGCAGCCGGGCCAAAGACGACATCAAGAAGGTGATGGCGGCCATCGAGAAAGTGCGGAAATGGTGAGGGGCGGGAGCGGTGGGTGCAACCCGGGCGGTTAAGGGCCCCGTCCCTGAGGAGCCCCGCACTGGCAGACTGGGTGGGAGCCGAGCGGCTGGCGCTGGGGGAGGGGGGCGTAGGAGGAGGGAGGAGTGTGCGCCGGAGTCTGCGTGAGGTTAGAGGGCGTGCCGACTGTAGCCAATCAGAGGACCTCCCGGCTCGCGGGCCCGCCCACCTGTCGCTCTTACGGGCTTCCGGCTTCCTGTCTCGCTCAGCTGGTGGATCCTGGGGTGGCGCGCCTGACCCTGGGGCCTTTCCTACCAGTCTCGCATCCCGGTCTCAGTTTCCAAACTGACCGTTAATGGTAGTGAATTATCGTGAAGTGGTCTCGGTTCGCCACACCTAGAGCGCTCCACGTATTAAGTCGTTTAAGTTTGTTGAGTTTCTCGGGCAGTCTTAACTGCCATGGCAGCGAGTGTGGTCGCCGGAATGGAAACCTGTCTCCTTTCTCGCGTACCGGGTTCTCTCCTGCTGCGCCCTGGGGAGACATTTTCTTCTGGTGCCCTGAGAGCCGTCACTTAGGTCATTAAAAGGCATCTGTAAAGTTCATTGAAGACGTCAATTGAGCGACTGTTGCTTTTGTTCTTGTTTTGCTAGTGAAGATGGAAGCCGCGGGCTTCGCCCAGGGCTACGTCTCCAGGCCTGACTTTTGTAGCCCAACTGCCGGGCCCTTTTCTCTAGCTGATTAGTTCAGGTAGGTGTTAACTTTCCCCAGGAACTCTTCTCTGGCTTCTCCCACTGTTTACCCTCTGCCCACGGGACGACACTACCATGGACCTCCATGCAAGACAGAAATTGTCTTTCACTATATTCAAGGGTTTCATGTATACTTTTTTTGTTTGTTTGTTTCATGTATACTTGAGATTCAAGTATTAAATAGTTTAGGTGTCTCCATTCATTTGGGATCCTCCTGGATTTGGGTGAACCCTAGAAGTCAGCACAGCATGCCTTCTTGCCGTCTGTGTTCCAGCATCCTACGCCACAGGGGCACCTCTCATTGGCCCTCTGGCGCTCTTCCTTCCCTGGGATCGGTATCTCCCTGCCTCTTCTCGTGCCCATTCCCCAGTCTGGTCATGTTGTACTGCGTGATTTTGCTTTTGTTACTTCCAAGTACCAAACTCGAGCTTTTCAAAGCACACAGCGTAGCATTCCTCTGCTCCCGAAGTGATAGTTCTGCTTTGGTGCCTTTTTGTTTCTGACATAACCACCGAAGAAATTCCTTCCTGTCCAGCTCTTTGCCAGGATGCTAGTGGCATGCGGATGTGCTGAGGAGGTGCTTCACATCCTGCGCCGTCTCTGTAGCTAGTTAACTTGTAGCTCAGCTCTAAGAGTTTCCTCCCCAAGGTTACGTTTTGAGATTCCCAATCTACGATCAGGTCCCTTTCATAAAACTCTCCATAGCTGTATTAAATTGAGCTACAATACATTAGAAATAATTGAGCTAGGTGACACATGCTTGTAACACCAGCTACCTGGGAGGCTGAGGCAGAAGATTTTCTGAACCCAGGGATTTCAGATCAGTCTGGGCAAGAGCAAGACCCATCTCTTGGGGAAAAAAACGGGAAGAAGGAAGGAAGTAGTTAAAGGTAATGATTAAGTACTTAATGGTGAAATGATTTGATATGTTTCCTGCTGGAATGCAGGCTCTATGAGGGTAGGGAGAGATTCCTGGGATCTAGCATAGGATTCCTTATATTCCTGGAGCCCAGCAGAGAGTCTTGTCTGTTATTATTTATTGACTAAATGAGGAAATGGAGTGATCTAGTCAGGGAATAATTCTAGTTTCCTGAGCTTTCAGCTCGTTCTTTCTGTTACATTACAATTTCTCAGAGCACTCATTTGGTTGGAACTGGAGGAATCATGGGCAGTGTATTTTTGGTGTGACAGTAGCTTCAGCTGTAGTGGAATAGTGGAAGTGGGTAACGCAGGGCTTGGTGAGGACAAGGGAGAAACGCAGGCCAGGGCTGGCACAGGAGTGGGGCAGCAGGTCTTTGTCAGTCGAGTTCTGTGGTGTGACTTGAATTGTTGTTGGAATCCCATTTTACAATTTATCTCTCCAGGCCTTTCAACATTTTGGTGCATTTCTAGCAAATCCTTTCTTGCTTAAACTAGCTGGAGAGGATTCTGTTGTCTGTACCTGGTCATGCTGATGGAGAAAATAAATGCTTTATGAAATTAAAAAAATAGCCAGGCATGGTGATGCACACCTGTACTCCCAGCACTTGGGAGACAAAGGCAGGAAATTTGTGAGTTTGAGGCCAACCTGGGCTGTGTAGCAACAGCCTGTCCTTAAATACACAAACACAGTCAAGGAGCCTGTTCAGAACAGTGAGTTTAGTTTAATCAGTTCTGGAATTGTCAGGCCTTAAACTGATTTAGAGAAAGCTGGGGGTGGTGGCACATGCATATAATCCTAGCACATAGGAGCCTGAAGCAGGAGGATCACTGTGAGTTCAAGGCCAACCTGAAGTGTGAGATCCTGCTTCAATAAACAAAAGAGATTTATAGTGACTTTAGGCAAGATATCCATCCCTCCCTGTGCCTTTGTACATACTGTTGTTAATTACTGTGGTTTTGTACTTCATTGTGACACAGAGAGAAACAAGAATTTTCTGTGATGCTTTAAACTTCAAAGTTGAAAATTTAAAATTTTCTTCAAAATAGTTTCCTCTTGTATATGTTGTCCCCTAGAATGGCAAGGGAATGTTTCCATGATTGTCACTCCCCATCCTGCAGCACGTCTTTCTTGTGATGGTTTCATCCCTTGGAGGGACCTTCAGATGGAAGGTGAAGAGGCATAGCCAGTTTCCATGATCAGCTTAGAGCACTTAAAAGATTATTTCTTAAAATTGTCATTATCATTGTTTTCTGGGGTTTTTTTAACAGCATTGGGGATTGAACCCAGGGGCACTCTACTACCTATATTCCTATGCCTTTTACTTTTTGTTTCTATGTTTTGTTTTTAAGACAGTTTAGCTGTGTTGTTTTATCAGTCTTTTTACTAATAAAATTAATAAAAGCTGCCTAATGAGACAAGTCATGCATGTACAAGCCGCTTGGCAGTAAGACATACAAATTATAGCCCAGTTGTTAATGTGTTAATCCTAGCCACTTGGGAGACTGAAGCAGGAGAATCCTAAGTTCCAGGTCAGCTGGGGCAATTTAGCAGGACCCTACCTCAGAAAAATTTTTTTCTTTTTTGGTGGTACCAGGGATTGAACTCAGGACCTTGAGCTTGCCAGGCAAGCGCTTATTCCACTGAGCTATATCCCCAGCCCCTCAAAATAAATTTTTTATTATTTGTTTTTGCTTTGTTTGAGACAGGGTCTCACTATGTAGTTCAGGCTGGTCTCAAATTTGTGCAGCTCCTCCCTCAACTTCCTTGAAGAAGATATACCGAATAAGAGCCAGAACTCAGGCGGTGTACTTTATTTACTTACCTTTCTGGTTGGTTTGTCTTTATTTTTTATTTTATTTATTTTTTTGTCTTTTTGAGACAGGGTCTTGCTGTACAGTTCAGACTGGCTTTGAGCTCACTTTGTAGCCCTGGCTTGTTCAAACTCACAATGATCTTCCTGCCTCAGCCTCCCGAGAGCTGGGATTACAGGTGCGTGTTCCACCACGCCTGGCTAATGGTTTGTTTGTCTTGTTCTTTTTTTTTTTTTCTACTGGGAATTGAATTTAGGACCTTGTGCTTGCCAGGCAGATGCTTATGCCACTGAGATACATCCCTGGCCCTATTTTAATTTTTAAAAATTTATTTATTTTTTTGAGACAAAGTCTCACTATGCAGTTCAGGCTGGCCTTGAGGTCACTATGTAGCTCAGGCTGGCCTTGAACTCACAATGATCTTCCTGCCTCAGCCTCCTGAGTGTGTGTGTCACCACACTTGGCTTTTTTTTTTTTTTTCCTTGCTACTATATCCTTTATGGAAAAGAAAGAAAAAAAAACAGATAAAGGGAGGGAATGGGGGGGGAAGCTACATGAATACATGAGGAACACAATATGAAACACACTTGAAGATCTTTGACTGGGACATTTTCCTTTTTTTTTTTATATAAATACTTTATCCATTTATCAAAGCTCATCAAAGAACTTCCAAAATGATTTAATCTTCTTCATTCTTCAGGGATTATTCATTCACAGAGCAGGCCACCAGGTCATATCTTAAATCCCAGGGCTTGCATGCACTCCTTGTGGGCCTCAATTAGCTGTCAACAATGCTCTTCTCCTTTCTCGATGATGCAGGCATTGCGCGCCTTCTTGGTCTCCGGGCAGGCGCAGCAGGGCTTCAGAGGCTTCTTTTCCTGAGATTCGGGAGGGGCAGGGCTCGCGGCTGCCAGACCTGGCATCTTTCAAGCTGAAAGCAGTTACAAGTGCACAAATACTACACTCTTCAAACTACCGTCACTTTTTTTTTTTTTTTTTTTGAGACAGGATTTTCCTCTGTAGCCCAGGCTGGCCTCAAACTCATGGCAATCTTCCTGCCTCAGCCTCCTGAGTGCTGGAATTATAGGCAAGCCTCACAGACTGTGCAGTATACTTCAGTCATAAATACGTGGATAATGGCACTCACCTATAATCTGAGCAATTCACTGGACTTAAAAGTTCAAGTCCCTTCTGGGTAATTTGGAGAGACCTTGTTTTAGAAGAAAATATAAAAGTGGTAGAATACTCATTTGATCCCCAGTACTACACACACACACACACACACACACACACAAACACACAAACACACACACACATAAGAACACATACATTTGACAAAAGCACATAAAGTAACTCAACATAAATGAAAAAGAATGTATGCGCTGGCTTGCTGGTGCACGACTGTAATCCCAGTTTCTTGGGTGGCTGAGGATCCCTTGGTTAGGCCCAGCCTGGGCATTTAGCAAGATCGTATCTCAAAATGGAATAATAGAGGGCCACAGAGCTAGCTCAGTGGTAGAGCACCTGCCTAGCACTGAGTTCAGTTCCCAGCACTGCCGGAAAAAAAAAAAGAAATGTGTTGTTTAGTATCTTCTCCAAAACAACCTCAAACTAGCCACGCATGGTGGTGTACCCCTATAATCCTAGCACTTGGGAGGCTGAGGCAGGAGGATGGATCATTGTGAGTTCGAGACCAGCTGCAAAGTAAGCTCAAGGCCAGCCTGAACTGCATAGCAAGACCCTCTCTCAAAAAGACAAACAAACAAAAAGCCCCTTCAAACTGCTGTCCACAATTTGATTATTTGCCGTTTCCCGCAACACTTCAGGTATAATCTGATGACACTGGGATTGAAGGAATGAACTGCTAAGAAATAGAATAGTGCAAGTTAATGAACAGGAAATTTATTTTGGTGTTACATTCTAAGAATTGCCTTTCTTTTAGGGAGAAAAAGTGGGTGACGGTGGGTGACACATCCCTGAGGATATTTAAGTGGGTTCCTGTGACAGACAGCAAGGAGGTAAGTGTGGAAGAAAATCCAGACAACAAAAAGGTATTTTATTCCCTCTCTATCTCTGTGTTTGTCTTACCTCTTTTTGATTACCTCTTAATAATGAAGAGATTAGCTGGGTGTGGTGGTGCACACCTGTAATCTCAGCACTCAGAAGGCTGAGGCAGGAGGATCGTTGCAAGTTCGAGACCAGCCAGCCTGGGCTACAAAGTGAGCTCAAGGCCAGCCTGAACTGCATAACAAAACCCTGTCTCAAAAAGACAAACAAACAAATAAATAAATAAAACTTCTCTCTCTCAAATGAAGAGATTTATTTCTCCCGATCTGAGTTGAAAATACTTGAGAGTATCTTCTGTCATTGTTCCACATGAGGCCTCTCTTTAGTTTGGCCTCCTTGTTGCCTTCCCTCAGGCCATTCTGCTTTCCCAGGGCTTGACAAGTAGCAGCCCAGGTCTGTTTCCAGCATGGCATTTGTCAGTGTAGTATCTTGACACACAGTAGTCTGAGCCCACGGCTCACATGTGCTAGGCCAGTGCAGTACTACTGAGCTACACTCCAGCTGATACAGACCATTTTTAAGATGGGGTCTCACTAAATTGCCCAGATAGGAGTCAAGCTTTTGATCCTCCTGCCTCAGCCCCCCAGAGGGTTGGGATTACAGAGGTGTACTACCATGCCTGTCTGATAACCTGTGTATTGTTGAAAAAATACTTAATATTGTATCATATGCATGAATATTATATATAAAACATACATATTTTATTATTATAAACTTCTATTTTTTGTCTTTCGTTCTACCTTGATTTTGAGCACTTTTTGTGCACTTATGACTAGAGCTATCTCTGTGGACTCTGGTATTATGTTCTCTTGTTTGCAGAGGCTGTGGGTGGCTGCACAGTCCCTGGGTGATAAACATTCTTATGGTCTCCAACTTTTTTTTTCCCTAGTTGTTGTTTTAAATTTTGAATCTAAAACAGAAAAGAATGTAAAACAGAATTGTACGATATAGTAAATACAAAGATAACATCCTTATTACCAATCACCCAGGTCAAAAAATATAGCCTGGTGCAGTGACACACGCATAACCCGAGTGACTAGGGAGCTTGAGGCAGAAGGACCACGAGTTTGTGCCCATGCTGGGCAATTTCGTGAGATTCTTTCTCAAAGTAAATTTTTTAAAAGCCTGGGGATATAGCTCAGTGGTAGAGTGGCCCCCTCGGTTTGATCCCGGTATGGGAGTGGGGAGATAAAAGGATATTGCTGCCAGGTATGGTGGTGCACATCTGTGATTCCAGCACTTGGGGCTGAGGCAAGAGAATCACAGAGTTTGAGGACAGCATGGGTTACATAGTGAGACCCTGCCTCTGAAAACAATAACAAGAAAATATTGGCCAACTCTCCAGAAATCTCTGTGTCACTTTTGCAGACAGGCTTTTCCCTTCCTTGTAGAGGTAATCGCTATCCTTGCTTACCTCTTCTCCAGTCAGTTATAAACATTTTTAACTTGTTTTGTGTTGGGACAGAGTCTTGCTATGTAGTTCAGGCTGACCTTGAGTTCACTGTGTAGCCCATGCTGTCCTCAAAACTCTCTTAACATCCTACTGCCTCAGCCTCCCAAGTGCTGGTATTATAGGTGTGTGCCACCACGCCCAGCCTAAACTGTTTTAACTTTATATAAGCAGCATATTTTTGTGGGTTTTTTTTTTTTTGCCCAGCATTGTGTTTATGAAAATTAATCCATGTTATCTTTTAAGCTATTTGTCATTTTCTTTCTTTTCCACTCCTCTTCCTCTCCTTAGAAATGAGGTCTTGCTATTTTTCCCAGACTGGCCCTGAACTCTTGGGTTTAAGCCATCTTCCTGCCTCAGCCTCCCCAGTAGGAGATGAGTCACTTCAAGGTTTTTACTTGTTTTTGTTTATTTTATTTTGCAGTATTAGGGTGAACCTAGGTACATTCTACCAGTGAGCTACATCCAAAATCTTTTTTTTGGAGGGAGGATCTCAGTGAGTTGTCTAGGCTGACCTTGTGGGGTTTTTTTGTCTTTTTGAGACAGGGTCTCACTATGCAGTTCAGGCTGCTCTTGAGCTCACTTTGTAGCCCAGGTTGGCCTCCAACTCGCAATGATCCTCCTGCCTCAGTCTCCCGAGTGCTGCAATTATAGGCATGGTAGGCTGGCCTTGTTTGTGATCTTCTAGCCTCAGCCTCCCAAGTAGCTAGGATTATAGGCATGTGTTATCATGCCTCAATATTTTTGTTGTTGTGTTGTTTTTAAGACAAAATGGCATCCAAGGGTAGTGAGAATTGTAATCCTGGAAAGCAAAGATTTAAGCAGGTTCAAAAATGTGCTCCCTGTACCTTTCCAGTGGTGTACCATTATCTGACTTTCTCATCATCCTCTTGACACTCTGTAGATGGACATTTGGCTGGGTCTTGCTTTGGGATGAGGACAGTAGTGACCCTATAAACATTTTTAGTTCAGTGTCCAGGTTAGTGTATTGTGCATTTTCCCAGGAATGTGTTTCTAGGAGTAGGATTGCCAGGCCCTTGGGTCTTGTGTACTTTCACCCGTTTCTCTAATGCTGATCTCTTCCAGAGTGCTTACACACATTTATGTTCCTACCAGAAGGAGGGAGTCCTTCATTGCTCCAGGTCCTCATCAGCTCATGGCACTGTTAGACCTAGGCATAAAGGCAGCTCCTTTCGGTTTTCAATGGGTAGCTTACTGTGTCACTGATAACAAGGATGGGTGCCTGGTCACTGATAAGTCTTTTGCATTTTTAGGAAGTGCCTGTCTTTGTCCATTTTTCCGTTTGATCAGGTAGTCTTTTTCATCTAACTTACAGTAATTCTGTTTATAGTGTCCCAAGTAACTGAAATGTTCAGTTTTATGCAGACAGTTTTAATAATTGATACTTCTTTTTGTTTTTGTTTTTGTTTTTTCAGACAGGGTCTTACCATGTAGTTCAGACTGGCTTTGAACTCACTGTGTAGTCCAGGTTGGCCTTGAAGTTGCAGTGGTCCTTCTGCCTCAGCTGTCATGCCTGGCTGTAATGATTGATACTTCTAAATTAAGTTGTGAGTAGGGAGGCTGGGGCTTTCAACTGAGCTGCATCCCCAGGCCTTCTTTATTTCTTATTTTTTTAAATTTTGAGACAGAGTCTCACTAAACTGTGAGTTGCTGAAGGTGGGCTGGAACTTGGCATCTTCCCGCCATAGCCTCTTCAGTGTGGGAGCTACAAGTGTGCAGCGCCACACCTGGTGTTACATCGTCTTGGCCTGTCATTCCTTCTACCATTAGAGGATGTCCCTGTGCCCCTTTGTCCAGCCTTTCTTCAGTTTTATCTTGTCCGGTTTTACAATTTCTAACTTGTTTTTCTTTTTCTTGTCTTTTTTTATTTTTATTTTTATTTTTTTGAGACATGGTCTCACTATGCAGTTCAGGCTGGCCTTGAGCTCACTTTGTAGCCCAGGCTGGTCTTGAACTTGCAACAGTCCTCCTACCTCAGCCTCCCGAGCACTGGGATTACAGATGTGCGCCGCAGAACCTGGCTTATTTATTTGGTAGCAGAAATCAAATTTAGGACCTTGTACTTGTTGGGCAGGTGCTTGTGCTGCTAAGCTACATCCCCAGCCCTAGGGTTAGGTTTAGCTGTGACTAAAACCCCCCAATTTTTTTTTTCTTTTCTGTTACTAAATTGAGCCCAGACCCTTGCTTATGCTGGGCATGCAGCTCCCAGTGAGCTACACCGGAGCCTTTTTTGTTTGTTGGTTTTTTTGAGACAAGGTCTTGCTATGTAGTTCAGGCTGGCCTTGAACTCTGCTCGGTAGCCCAGCGTCGAGCTTATGGGGTAATCTCCCTTCCTCAGCCTCTGTAGTGCTAGGGCTATAGGTGTGTGCTGCCATTCCTAGCCATTTTGAGCTTATTGATGCAGTTTTCACTCATAAATGTCTTCTTCAGTTATACCTATTTCTACTAGACTCATCACTTTATTTTAATTCTGAATGATTATATTTTTCATGCCACACTGCCTCAGTTTGCAGGGCCAGCCTGCCTTTCTCCGTTCCTTTTTTTTTTTTTTTTTTCCGGGACCGGGGATCGAACTCAGGGCCTTAGTGCTTAGCGGGCAAGCACTTACACCACTGAGCTATACCTCCAGCCCCAGCCTGCCTTTCTGAGGAGACTCTCCGTGTTTGGCTTCCATCCTTTCAGGTGTCAGTATTCTGTGGATGTCATGGTGCTGGAGCTGCCCAGTATTGGGGGTCCTTCTGTGTGCCCGTCCTCGCTGTTGGCTGCTCTGGCTGCTAATCTGTGATACTGAGCTCCAGCTTCCCTCTAGGTGAATTTAGGGGATGGGACTTGTGCCAGGGCTCAGCCTTCCTTGTTTGCCCTCTGCTGTCTTCTCCTGCCCTGGGACCCCAGCACCCTTCCTCTGGGATTTTTTTAGAGGCAGCCATTCCCAGGTGTGCTGGCACCCAACAGTACCTAGGTGAATATCTGGGTGTTCCAGGGCGGCCCTTTGCTCCCCAACAGCTCTCGCTGCAGCGGTGCTCTCATCTTGTCCTTAAGGGCTGAGGTCAGGGAGGGGATCTTGCAGACAGTTGTGTATGCGGGGCAGGACCTCCTCTTTCTCCCTAAGACTCAGGCACCTGGGGCTTCCCTCCAGGTGAGTGCAGAGCCTGTGAATGCAGCCAGCTTGCAGCCATTCAGGAGAGCACTGTGGGTAATCCCCAAGTTACTGGCCCCTGCAGACAAAGCCAGGGCCTTTGTAGGGCAGCCCTCAGTATCCCATACTGGGGTGGGGCAGATTCTGGAGCATACTCTGTCTAATGTGCCGCTGCTTTGCATGCTGCATGTTCATACAGTGGTGGACAGGCTGCCTATAGGTGGAGAATTCAGTATTATAATGAGTGAAGTTTGTTCACGGTCACTCAAGGGATGATACAGGATGGCACTGTGGTTTTGGCTGGTTCTTTGTAAGTTTCTTCCTTCTGGTCATTTAATGGGGCAGCAGTGTTTCCTTTAAGCATGGCTGATTAGCCCTAGAAACACTTGCCAAGCAGCCAGCTTTCTTCCAGTGTTTGTGCTGACTGAGCTGGGGGCTGGGGTTTACTAGCTGATCTCCCTTCCTGGCAGTAGGAAAGATGGAAAGGAAAAAAATATGAAGGAGATCAGGGGATTGGATAGCTGCTGATGGGACAGTCCATCAGCACCAATCTGGTACAGGTAGAGTTAATCATATGTGTTTATATTATTCCCATTTCTATTCATAAGCTTTCAGTCTTTCAAAGTATTTTCTTTGAATCCACAAGCTTTAAGGACTTCATCCTTGGGAGATGATTGTGATGTATTAATGGTATATCTATAATGTTGGGTATTGTAGTAGTGTTTGTAATATTTAAACATTTCAAGCAAACTAAAGATTATATTGAAGGGCCAGGGATGTAGCTCAGTGGCATAAGCGCTTGCCTGGCAAGCTTGAGGTCATGAGTTCAATCCCCGGTACAAAAAAAAAAAAAGATGATATTGAAGGAACTCATAAAGTTAGTGCATACCCAGTTGTGTAAAGCTTTGTAACACTTAAAAAAGATGCCATAGATCCAGGCACTGTGGTGCATGCCTGGAATCCTAGCACTCTGGGAGGCTGATGCAGGAAGATTACAAGTTCAGGTGCAGCCTGGGCAATTTAATGACTTGGCAAGACTCTGACTCAAAGTAAAAAAAATAAGGCCAGGTGTGGTGGCGCACACCTGTAATCCCAGCATTCAGGAGGCTAAGACAGGAGGATTGTTGTGAGTTTGAGACCAGCCTGGGCTACAAAGTGAGCTCAAGGCCAGCCTGAACTGCATAGCAAGACCCTGTCTCAAAAAGACAAAAAAAAAAAAAAAAAGTATAAGAAGGGCCAAGAGTATAGCTCCATGCACAGTCCTTTGGTTTAATTCCTAGCACTGTCTGTGCCTCACAGAAGATTATTCAGTTAAATAGAGAAATGATCATAATATAGTCAGGGAGAAAGAGTAAACAAATTATAACACATACAAGAATTCTTTTTCCTATAAATATGTGCAGGTTGGCTCGGCAGGTGATGTTCTCCCTACATTTTCAGAGTTTTGTAGAGTGAGTATTATTTTATGTCGATACAGAATTACTAAAGTGTGCATGGTGGCACTCATCTGCAATCCCAGCGCTTGGGAGGCTGAGGCAGGAGGATCACTGCAAGTTTGAGACCAGCCTAAGCTATGTAGTGAGTTCTAGGCCAGTCTGAACCACATAGTGAGATCCTGTCTCAAAAAAATAATAAAACATAATCACTAAAGTAAGAGATCATAAAAGGGCAATAGTAAAGCCCAGTGTTGGTGTGGGTGCTGTGAAACTAGTATATCAGATTTGTTGCTATATCCTTTTTATTTTTATGATACTGGGGTTGGAACCCAGAGCCTTGTGCATGTTAAACAAGAGGCTTTACCAGTGCACTGTGCCCCCACACTGCCATGTCCTTGTAGAAAGCGGTGAGATACAGTATACTGTATTTCAAGAACAATAACATGGTTTTTTTTTTGTTTTCTTTTTTAATTGAGACAATGCCTTGCTGTGTAGTCCCAGCTGGCCCAAACTCAGTATGTAGTCCCATCAAAATCCTAGTGATCCTCCTGCCTTGCTCTCCTGAGTGCTGAGATTATAGGCATATACCACTATGCCTGGCTCTGTTTATACTTTTGAACTAGAAAGAATATGTTTTTACAAATTTATCTGAAAGAAATAATTCAGAAAAAAAGGGAAAGTTGAGCATTAGGGCTTTATACTAATAAAGTAGTTATAAATAAGTGCAGTCTGAGTTAAAGCTAAATGTCCAAGAGTTGGGACCTGATTAAATGAATCATGGTCTATACAATATTTCACAACTATTAAAAATAGGCTTATCTAATGTATGTAGTAAAGTGGCAGTGTTTGCAATTGCATTAAAATTACATCTGCATGTGAAAAATGAAGTCAAAGACAAGGTCTGGGGATGTAGTTCAGCGGTAGAGCACCTGTCTAGCTTGCACAAAGCCGTGTTCCATCCTCAGAGCTGGAAAAAAAAGGAAGACAGTAAAGACACATAAATATATATAGCTGATTTATTCAGAAGCTATATTGTCTGCTAGTATATCTCTAATAATTAACATGTATAGAAGGTATGGATTGGTAAATTGGAGGTGACCCAGATTTATACATTTTGGCTTTTGAAATGCTGTCACCTGCAAAGCTTGGATTATTTACTTCACCCTGGCTTGCTGGTTGCAAGCTGCCACTTACCTGTGGTTCCCCTACCCATATGAGCTACATCCTGTGTGATGGAAATGATGTTAGAGGCACAGGCAAACATGCAGTGATGGTTTGGAGTGAATGGGGTGACGCTTCAGTGAGGGTCCTTTTGTCCTGTACTGCATGCGTGAAAAAGACTCCTTTTGTCCCACTTGCGGTCCATCCTTCTCTTCTGCTAGCTGTTGAGATAGGATCTTCTCAGATGAGCGTTGTGTTTCTTGCCCATCCACACAGGAAGGGCTGTGTGGAGCATGTGATCAGAGCAGAGGAGAGCTCCAGGGAACTCCAGGAGAGGCAGAAGCACTTGCTGCTCACTTTTGATTCGGCCGATTCGCCTGAAAGGGTTTTGCACAGATGCCGAGGCTTGAGAAGCACCTTGGTCAGGATTTTGTTGTCCTTGGCTCCCTGGAATCTCAACCCTCTCCTCCTTCCTATTTAGTCCAACACCCCCAACTTTTGTGGGTTCTCACATAGAGAACCTTTCTCCCTCTTTGTGGGTCTCCTGCTTGGCTCTGTCATATTCCTCTTGTTTTCCTTTTCTAGAAAGAAAAGTCAAAATCGAACAGTTCAGCAGCCCGGGAACCTAATGGCTTTCCCTCTGATGCCTCAGCCAATTCCTCTCTCCTTCTTGAATTTCAGGGTGAGTTGCATCTGTATGTCTTCCTTGCAGGAAAAAGGAAACTGAGATGATATCCTAAGAGTAAGAATAGTTTGCATACCATCTCCTTGCCTTTGGTTGTTTCTAGGCACTTCCCACAAGTCTCTTCATTTACATCTCCCAGTAACTGCAAGGTAGATGGCAATAGCCTCATTTTCCACTGTAAGAAACTAGAGTGATAGGTAAAGTTACACAACTCATATATTGCAGACCCTGTGTTGGGGCTTGATGTTCTGGACCAAAAGCTTGTTTTTCTTCAGTTGGTACAGTTATGTATCATGGTAGGCTACCCAGAGCAAGGCTCTGCCTCTAACCAACCCCACCTGCATCAGTCCCGGAACCACAGTGCCACCTTGCAGTGCCCTTTTCAGCTATGTGGCAGTCATTGTTTATGAAGCACTTCACTTCTGTTTCTCATTTTTATCCATCAGCTTGTGATAAAAACCAAGTAGTTATTGTCATCCCCATTTAGGTCTCTGATGCTCACAGAAGAGTGCCACAGCTCATAAGTGACAGAGCATTAGTCTTTTTATAATAGAATCCACCTTAGTGTGGAGGAAAGAGGTCTTAGTAGGAGTAAAGACTACAGTGGGCTTACAGTCTTCTCTTTGGAACGAGACTTGGAGTCAGCCCAGCATGCAGCAGCTGCCCCCTCCCACCCAACCCAGGTCAGTGGCGTATGGGAAGGAGAATACAGGAGATGGTTCTCCAGCTCTTTGTGGGGTGTTCAATAATCACAAGTCTCTGGAAGGCTTACAAGGCTGCATTTCTTCAGTCTGGTCCCCATCTCTTCATTCAGGAAACGGCTAATGAGCTCCTACTGTGTGCCAGGTACTTACTGTGTGTTACATCTGGGAGTCACAGAGCCTGCGGAACAGCTGTGTGAAGCAGTGTGAAGCAGTGAGCACAGGGTACACAGAGCCCAAGAGGAGCATCAGAGAGAGCGTGGGCTCTTACCCTAAGACTGCTGCATTGCAGAGAGCCTGGGCGAGGAAGTTATAGCAGCAGAGAAGACTGTGTAAAGAGTACTTGTTAGGGTGGAGCTTGCTGAAGCCCAGGCTGCTTGTGGCAGAATAGCAGGCAATGAGGCCAGAAATCAGTTGGACTTTGCATGTGGTGGTTGGGCCTAAGCAGCATCCTGTAGGTGGCAGGGACTATGTAAGGGTTTGGATTGATCACTGTGGTGTGGTGTAAGAGCAGGATACTCAGTGGCTATCACAGAGGCCCATGCAAGAGACAATGAGGCCTTGGGGCTGTGGCTGGAGCTCAGTGGTAGCGTGCTTTCCTACCATGCACAAGGCCTTGAGTTCAATCCCCAGTAGCATCACCAAAAAAAAGAGAGACGATGATGCTTGAAATAAGGCAGCAGGAGAGGACAGAGCAGGCACAAGTGAGCTCACAGCAGGAGGAGACATCGATTGGGTGACCAGCCCCTGGAGGGAGGGACAGGACAGAGCTGTGGTCATGTTTAATTTAGATGACGGCTTTGAGCCTTCAGAGAAAGTACCCAGGTAGTCCCTCATCTGTGGGGAGTCAGGCAGCCAAAGGTGTGAACTGACCACCTCCAGACACCAGCTTCCTTCAGGTATCCAAGAGTGTCAGGCTAATGCTGGCGTTTCCTGGGTAATGTGAGGAAGATGGGAAGTACTGGCTGTGGCTGCAGCTCCACCCCTCCTCCCACGGGGCAGTGAGGAAAGACCAAGCCCATGTTGTAATTGGTGTTGAAGAAGCAATTAAATAAGCATAACCCAAACCTCCCAAAGAGAAAGATTTTGATGCCTTGGTGCGTAGAATATGTGTGGTCAAATAGAAAGTACTTAATTAATCCGCTTAGACTCTGCGGAGAATTGACAGTGCACAGAAGCCCCCCGAGGCCCCCTTTTCAGGCACTGTCTGCAATATTGACACAGTGTCTGTCCACCGTGCTCACGGCTGCCTGTGGAGACGCTAGCTCCCCAGCTTGGGACTGAGTCTCCCTTGAATGTGCCTGCCCCAGCTGGTGCCCTTGCTGTGTTTGGTTTTCAGACGAAAACAGCAACCAGAGTTCCGTGTCTGATGTCTATCAGCTCAAGGTGGACAGCAGCACTAACTCGAGCCCCAGCCCTGAGCAGAGCGAGTCTTTGAGCCCCGCACACACCTCTGACTTCCGCACTGATGATTCCCAGCCCCCTACTCTGGGCCAGGAGATCCTTGAGGGTGAGTTGTGGGTAGCCCAGGGCAGCATCACGGAGGGGCCTGGCCTCTCACCTGATTTTCTTTTTAATGCAGTGCTTGGGAGACTAAAACAGCAGGATCTCTAGCTTTAGATCATCCTGGGCTCCGTAGTGAGTTCAGGGTTGGCCTGGACTAGCTGATGAGACGCAGTCCAAAAGTGAGGGAATCAGATGTCACCTTAATTCCTTCTAATGTCAGAGTTCATACTCTTTGCATTATATCCTGGGATTTGTTGGTATAATAAATGTGTATATGTCTTTGGCCCTTGGTAGCTTCTCCTGGTGGGTGACCTGTTAAGAGTAAGCTGCACAATAGAACTGGTTTCTCTGTGCATAATCCTTCGCACAGCTTCCATTTGCTGTGTACTTACTGTTTTCCATTCACTGTTGGGTTCTTTCTATGTACTGTTTAGTTCCAGTAGCAACCCTCTCCTAACACAGGGATGGGAGTCAGGATTGGGCTGCTTGGGCTGGACAGCAGGGAGGATGGGCTGGCTCCAGCCTGGCCTGGATGGTGGCTCTGATTTAGCCATGTTTTTCCCGTCTACCATCTACTATTAGTGACTGTGGTTCCTCACCAGAGTCCTGGCCCTACTAGACTACCGTTCCTCTGTCTTCAAAAATTCACCTCTTGTGACTTATGGGACAGCTCCCTGGGGTGAGGCCAAGACTGGGTCTCCTGCCTCTGTGTGGCCCACACTTGGGCTGACCTCACTTTTTCAGAGCCTTCCCTGCCTGCCTCGGAAGTTGCTGATGAGCCTCCCACCCTTACAAAGGAAGAACCAGTCGCGCTGGAGACCAAGGTAAGGAGGCCCGTTGGCCCTTCCTGTTTCCAGGGCAAGAAGGACAGCTTCGCAGCGAGGTCGCATGGACAGTGCAGAGTGTGCTTGGTGGGGCTGCGGAGCCAGGCAGGCTGCGTTTCCAGATCTTGGGAAGGAAGAGGGTGTCTGCGAGGAGGCAGAGGGCAGACCCGGGATGTTACTAGGTGGGTGTGAGGGTCTGTCACCACAGGCCCCACCTCTTCTGGCTCCACTCTTTCTAGATGGCCGAGGAGGAGGACTCCGGTGCCCCGCCACTGAAGCGCTTCTGTGTGGAGCAGCCGGCAGTGCCGCAGACAGCCTCGGAGAGCTAGCACTGCCCCGGGCGCGCCTCCTGGCTCTGTCTCTATTTATTGCATTCTGGCTCTGGCTGTGCGGTGTCACTGGGGTTAGGGTAGCACCGGGGTCCAAAGCCTGCACCTGGGAGCCCTCGGGGCTGGAAGGCCAGCACAGGGCCTAGGATTACAGCACCATCGTCCTGTCCCTGGCCCCTGTGTGAGCTTGCTCCTGGGAAAGGAGCGCTTAAGTCCTTCTCCACCTGAGCAGGCCCCTGCCATTCCAGGGTTCGTCTGTCACCTCCCAGTAGCATTCTCTGCTCCAGAACCTCTGGGCAGAGCAACTGGCGCTTCTTCAGGAGAAAGAAATGTGGAGGGCACCTCTGGGGAAGAGAGTGCCTAGGTTACTTGAACTTGAATGAAGACTGTAGACTGTGGGACTTTTACTGGCCTGGGCCCCAGGATCACCTGTGGAGGCCTGGGTGGAGACATGGGTAGCTGGGAGAGGCTCTTCCCCCGGGAAGGAAGGGCCTTTCTCGCACAGGCCACAAAGTCCCTGTAGCTTTCTTGCCATCCTGGCCCTTTTGCCCGGCCCTCTGGAGGTGCCACCTCTCCTGGGTGCTCCTGCTGCTGACAGCCCTGCCCCTGTAACTGTCCTGGCCCCTCGCCACGCACACACGCAGCTGCCTGTCTTCACCTATACGCTTCATTCCAGTGTCCCCTGCCTTCTGCCACCACCCACCCCAGCAAGGATTGAGGTTCTGACAACAGTACCCACCTCCACAGTACTCCTCAGCTCAGACTTTCTAGAAAAGTTCCCTTTTTTTTGAAAGCTGCATGTTTAATTGAACTTTGTGATTTTATTTTTTGTTTAAAAGAAGTTTAAGAAAATGGAAATGGGCAACAGCAAGTGAAGACTTATTTTAGCACCGAATAGAATATTTTTAAAATTAAACTATTTGAAATATGTCCTGTTGGTACCTGAGTTCTTCGCTGTCCAAGGCTGGGGGCAGGGTGGCCCACTGCAGAGAGCTCGTACCTGAGCAGCACGAGAAGGCTGGGGGCTCCTAGACTGAGCACTCAGGAGGCGGAGGGAGACAAATTGCCAGGAATTCAAGGCCAACCTGGGCCACATAGTGAGACCCTGTCTCAAAAAACCAGCAAGTCAACAACAAAAAAACCCCACCAAAATAACAACAGCAACAGTAGTAAGGTGTAAGCTCAGTGGAAAGGTCCTGGGTTCAGTCCTGAGTACTGGAAACAAATTTAGCAAGAGACCGTAAAAAATAACCAGGCAAGAGCTGGGGATATAACCCAGTGGCACAAGTGCCTGCCTGGCACGTGCAAGGTCCTGAGTTTGATTCCTGGTACACAAAATAACCAGGCAGTTTTTTTGTTTGTTTGTTTGGCCTTGAACTCACTTTGTAGCACAGGCTGGCCTTGAACCTGCAAGGATCCTTCTGCCTCAGCCTCCCGAGGGACCAGGCAGATTTGACAAAAGGATCAAGCAGAGTTTTTATAAGTGAGTAACAGTTACTGAAATCAAGCATCAGAAAAAGTAAGTAAGAGAAAAATAAGGGGAGTTAGCAGTTGAGTTTTTTTATTGTTTTTTTTAGGCAGGGTCTCACTGGCCTTGAACCAGGATGGCCTTGAACTTGTGATCACCCTGCCCAACCTCTCAAGTGTGTTGGGGTTACTAGGGGCATGCACCACCATGCCTGGCTTATGTGATTGGTATTTGTGAAGGGTCCTTGCAGTTTATTCTAGACTGTTCCATGACCTTTATTTTCTTTTGAGAGATTCAGGTTAAATTTTTTGTTTGGTTTTTGAGACAGGGTCTTGTATCCTAGCCTGGCCTTGAATTTGAAGCAATCCCCCTGCTTCAGCCTCCTGAGTGCTGGGATCCCAGGCATACACCACTATGCCTGGCTGATCTGTCACTGTTTTACATCCATTCACCATCCAGTCGCTTCTGGTTTTTAAATTTTCTCTGAGTACTACTATACACTCATGGATTCCCTTTATAGTCATCATATTTTTTTGGTACTGGGAATGGAATTCAGGACCTTGTGCTTGTAAGGCAGGCACTGTGCCACTTAACTATATCCCCAGTCTCCTTTACAGTCAACATGTTATGGTCCATGCTTGTGTGTGTGTGGTGCTGGGGAACTTGAACATGCTAGGCAAGTAAAGGCAAGGGCCCTGAGCCAGCTTGTCTTGGTTACTTTTTTCTTGTTGCTGAGACAAAATACCCAACACCCAAAATGAAGGAAGCAAAGGGTTTATTTAGCTTACAGTTTGTGCAGGTTTCAGGCTATACTTGGCTGGCTCAGAGGCAGAGTGGCACATGGCAGAGGGCAAATGTTCATCTTATCAGAACACAGCAGAAAACCACAAGAGCAAAAGGAGGAATGGCGGGCAAACAGCCTCTTTTTCTCCCTTACGTTGTAAACAGACTACCCCCACCTGGGCATGTAGCACTCACAGAATCTCCATGCCCTCCTCTTCCATAGGCTCAGGATGTGTACAAAGTAAGCACCTTGGCTTCCTGCTGAGCCACTCAGCCAAACCTCTAGACTCCCGAAGTTGACACAGTGTATCAACCATAACACAGCTCTACCCCCCCCCCCCCCCCCCCCCCCCCCCCCCTTTTTTTTTTTTTTTTTTTTGTATCAGGAATGCAACTCACTAAGTCATGCTTGCCTGCCAAGCACTGTGCTGATGAGCTAAATCTCCGCCCGTTTTTTTGTTGCTGTTTGTTTTGTGGTTTTTTTGTTTGTTTGTTTTTGAGACAGCGTCTTGATCTTGATTTGTAGCTCAGATGCCTAGGTGCTCACTATGTACAGAGGCCCAGGCTGGCCTCCTGCTTGCTGGGATTACATACTTGTGCCACTGTACCCGGCCATTTGTTTTTAATGTCCAAATTGTTCCACATTTGGTCAGTTAGCATCCTTTGTGCTAGCTCTTCTACCTTTGGACATTCTTTAAGCAATTTCTTACTTTTGGGTACAACAAGATGTTCCAGACTAACACTTGGGACTTTGGCAGCCACAGTCATTTTCACAATTATCCCTGGATCCTTCTAGTGGGAAATATTTTTAAAACTTAAGCCTGGCATGGTGGCTTGTGCCTGTAGTCCTAGCACTTGGGAGGCTGAGGCAGGAGGATCGCTGTGAATTTGAGGCCAGCCTGTGGTACATACTGGTAGTGAATTCAAGGCCAGCCTGAACGACATAAGGAGCCCCTCTCTCAAAAAACAACAAAACAAGCAAAAATCTAAACAACTCTGGCTTTGCTGAAGAGAAAGTAGTAGGAAGACAAGACAGATCTAGGAGGTCATGAAGGTAATGATTGGCTCTATTCTGAGGTCCCAGGGAAGCCGTTAGTGGGCAGGATGCAATGGACAGGAGGGCGGAGGCGGGAGGCAACGGAGTGAAGCAATCCTGAGAAAACAAAAGGGCGTAGACTCGGTTTGTACAACGTGGGTCACCTGGGAATAATCATAAGTACACGCTGCATACTGATTTCACCGATCACAATCTAATCACAACAGTTGGGGGATATACTTACGTGTGGTGTTCATGAGGGGAGATGAGATGCCAGCCGAGTGTGGTAGCACATGTCTGTAATCCCAGCTCTTGAGAGGCTGAGGTGGGGGGATCACAAGACTGAGCTAGCTTGGGTAACTTAGTGACTTAGTGAGACCTAAATAAAATTCTTTTCTAAATAAAAAATAAAAAGTTTAGGATGTATCTCAGTGTGAAGGCCCTGGGTTAAATCCCCAATATGAAAAGGGGGCAGGGACACAAAAAGCCAAAATTAGAAGGCATTAAGTAACAGTTCTAATTGGCTTTTATTTGTGATTTCAGAAGCAGGGCAGCCTGCGTTCTGCATAATGGAATGAAAGCTCCCAGGCAGCAGAACAGTGGGCTCATGAGGAAAACAACTGAAAAGAACTGGTTGCTTAACAGGTGCCTTGAGATTACTTGTGGTCAAGGTAAAGCAGAAGGGACTTCCTTATGACTCTGATTCAGGTTGACTGGAATCTCCGGTTTTGAAGAAAAGCTGGTCTATTTTGGGATCTATCTGTTTCCTTAAAGTTTCAATTTGATTATGTGGCACTTAGCATGAGCATCTCCACTTTGGTTTCCTCCAGTCTGCAGGGCCTGGTGGGGAAGGACTGTACAAAGGCATTGGCCTCCCATCTCATTTCACAAAATTTTTCAGTCCTAATCTCTCATTGGAAAAGTCAACAACTAAGCCAGGTGGCCCAAGCTTGTAATGCCCATATCTCAAAACTAAGTTAAGTTAAATTTAACAGAGGCTGAGAATGTAGCTCAAGGTAAAGGCCCCTAAATTCCGTCTCCAGAATTAAAAATAGAAAAGAATTATGGAGGGAAAGGGCTGGGGCTAGTCCTAGGTTTAACCCCCAGCACCCTGCAGCACCAGGAAAAAAAAAGTATGGCATGACAACTGCCAGGGTTCTGCTTTTTGTAGAAGTTAATTTGAATCTTTTTGAACTATGTTTGTATGTTTGTTTTTTGTCCTGGGAATCAAACTCAGGACCTCGTTTATATGTTTCTTTTTGGAACTTTTTACATGAAAAAGATATTATTTGCTGCCTCTTACAACACTTTTTTTGGGGTGGGGTACTGGGAATCAAACTCAGGACTTCACACTTGCCAGGCAGGTGCTGTGCCACTGAGCTATATCCCTAGCCCCTGTAACACTTTAAAGGTGAAAGCCATTACAGTAATAGTGTAAACTAGAAATAATAAAGGCTTACATTAGGATGTTGTTGGGATGGCAGAAAGGGAAAATAGTTTAAAAATTTAAGCAGGTAAACCAGGCGTGTGCCTGTAAACTAACTACTCAGGAGGCTAAGGCAGGAGGATCACAAGTTCCAACTCAAGCTGGGCAACAGTGACTTAGTGAGCCCGTCTCAATATAAAAAATAAACAAGGACTGGGGATGTAGTTCGGTGTTCCAGGCATGGCGGTGCCTGGCTGTAATTTCAGCACTCAGGAGGCTGAGGCAGGAGGCTCACCGTGAGGTCAAGGCCAGCCTGGTCTACACAGTTCAGGGGTAGCCTGAACTATACAGCAAGACCCTGTCTCAAAAAAAACAACCAACTAAACTAAACAAAACCCTGCAAAAACAAAAACCAAAACAAAAGGACTCTGGGTTCAATCCCCAGTACTGCTAAGAAAAAGAAGAAAATCAACCATCATTCAGATTGTCCAGGTAAGCACTGTTCTTTATTTTAGGAGCTACTTCAGCTCCTATGGTTGTTCCTGGGGCTCCAGCTGACAGGGCCTGCTCACAGAACCCCACCCCAGTTTCCACTTTCCAGGCTCCCAGCTGTGTCTGAGATGGCTGTCCAGGGTGCCCAGCTCCAATCCCTGGGCTGCTTTTTCCCATCCCTCTGGCAGGACCTGCTTCCCAGACACGGACTGGATGCCGCCCACACCCATCTCAAGTGCTGCCATCATCACTTAGCCTGGATCTGCTTGCAACGAGACACCAGAGCCCTGGATTTATTTTTTTCTCCTGTGCTGGGGATTGAGCCCAGGTCTTTGCACACGTCAGGCAAGCATTCTATACTGAGCTACGCCCCCAGCCTAGAAACCGTAATGTTTAAATAACTTGTTTCTTAGTGTTTATTGAGTGGTTATTCTGTGTGAAGTCTGTGTTAGCATCTATCCCTGTGGACTACTTCCTGTTAGTCCCCCTGTGCATGTGGCTCAAATCTGATCCTGTTCCACTTGGGCCCTCAGAATCCCTGCCACCAGCTACTGCAATTCCTTTGTTTTGTGGGTTGGGCTGGGACCCTGGGCTTTGTACACTCTAGGCAGGCACTTTATCACGGAGCTACATCCCCAGCCCGATTCCTTCTCAGCACTGTGCCCACTTCTGGTGCCACTCTGGCCACCTGATATTTTTGGCCACAAAAACCCTTACATTTTAGCCACAGTGTCCTGAGCTGAACCACAGTCTTCACCCTGCTACTCTCTCAACCTAGAATTTTGCCGTTATTTTTCTGTCTACAGAACTTTTATTTTTCTCTCATAATGAACTCAAATGACATATCCTCTGAGTAGACTTTTTTTCCAAGCCCCTTGGCAGGAATGGCTGCTTTTGCACTACATGATCAGAGGCTTTGTAGAGGGGGCCTCTGACCTGGAACTTACTTTACAGGGAGATTGACTTTTTGATTTACCACGTTCCTCTTGCCACCCTGGGATTGAGCCCAGGGAGCTACAGACCCCCAACATTTTTTTTCTTTGCTAAATTGCCCAGGTTGGGCTGGAACTCCCAGTTCTCCTGCCTCAGCCTCTCCAGTATCATGACCAGCCGAACCCCAGATTTCACTGAGGAGAGGAGACAAGGGTCTGGAACAGGCTGGCTGCATTCAGGGACATCTACCAGCCTCGCCTCTTAAAGAACAGGCTGGGAAGGTACCTGCTGGAAATCTTTGAAGCAAGGAGACAACTTAAAAAAGAGAACATTTAATGACTGTGTCCTGATCGCTGTGGACCACCCACGTGGTTTGAGTAGCACCTCAGAGGTCCTCACCCCTGAGGCACAGTTACTGCCGTGTTCTACAACCCTTATAAGCACCCGCCGTGAGGAGCTCTGATTATTTGTCCTAAATTTCTAGGGCAGTCTGCCTTATTTGTCCCCCCTCTGGTAGCCAGCACTGGGTCTGGGACATTGCAGGCTGCATGAATGGTTGCAGCTTCACAGACGTCCTCTAAAATTGTTTTTTCAAAGAAGTTTCCACATTATGCTTTCCAGAACGCCCCCAGAAGCAAGCAGGATACTAACACCCAGACCTGAACCACAGTGTTCTCCAGAATAAGCTAACTCTGGAATAAGTAAGACCATGGTTCAAGTTGTGCTTCCGGGAAGCTCTGCCTGGGGAAAGTGAGGGGTTTACTTCCCGCCAACCCATCCTCGCAGGCCAGCTCCACCCGCCCATCCACGGGCGTGGCCGAGCACGGCGCCTTTAAGAAGGGGGCGGAGCACGAATGGAAAGACAAAGCCCCTGGCCGCGCGCTCCCCTCCCCCCTCCGGCGCACCACACGGACAGTGGTGCCCGGATGTCGGTGTCGCCGTCAGTGACAGATGGCGCAGTGTCTGTATATGTTAGGGGGCTCCTCTGGCCTGACCTCCTTGAGCTTTCAGGCCTCTCGGTTCCCCGCTGTCCCGCACTTTTAACTCCGCCGCTGGAGGCCCGCGCGTCTGTCACCAGCGCTTACATAACGTGACCTTTCACCTCTTCAGACTGCCCTCTAGTGCACTGCAACCTAACTACGCGGCAGGGGCAGGAGGGCGGGATCCAGACGCAGAGCGGCAGCTGGTGCGAGCCAATTGACAGTGAGCGCTGACCAGCTGTCCGCCTATTGGCGCATTCTCCACCGGCGCCACTGGGGAGCAAGTTAGTGTGTGCACTGGCCCGGCGGGGGGGAGGAGGGGAATCTCCCGCCATTTTTCAATAATTTCCTCCGGTGCCAGTGAGGAGCGGTAACTGCCGGCCGCGGGGACACATAGCGAAGGCTGGCCGAGGGTGAGAGAGGCTGCTGGGAGTCGCAACAGTGTGCGTGAGAGCTTCTGCACTTCCTCGCGCTCCGCTCCATGGCTGTCGCGCGGCCGCGCCGGCCGTGAGGGACCCGGAGTTCGCGCCGCCCTCTCACCCCTCCCCTCCCCCACCGCCCCGGTAGCCAGGCGCTCGCTCGGGGCCCGGGGCCTAGCGCTGCGCCGCGGGGCCGGCGAGAAGCCGCGCTACCCGCGCTTCCGCCGCCGCCTCCGCTGCGATGGCGCCGCTCCTGGGCCGCAAGCCCTTCCCGCTGGTGAAGCCGCTGCCCGGAGAGGAGCCGCTCTTCACCATCCCGCACACGCAGGAGGCCTTCCGCACCCGGGAGTATCCTTTTCCGCCGCGCGGGGCCGGCCGCGGACCCGCAGGCTGCGTCGCGCCGTGGGCGGGGGGAGCACGGGGCCAGGGGCCCCGGGACCCGCATAGCTGTCAGCACCGCCGAGAACCGCCGGCCCGGGTCCCCGATCGGGGCTGAGATCCGGGCCCGCTCGAGCCACCCGCAGCCGCGCGCCTCCATCCCTCTCTCCCAGCCCCGCACTTTGTCCCCGGGCTCGGCGACGACCGCGCGTCTCCCTGTTCTCTAACTTGGCGTCAGGCCCCAAGTACCGGGAAGAAAGCAGGCTTTTCCTTTGCGTATTTTTTTTTTCTTTTTAAAAAAAATTTCAATGAAACCGTCGATTTAAGTTTTTGAAATTGTACCCGCGCGGCCTCGTGATCCGGCTCGTGCGAGTCTGGATTGCGTCTCCCTGATCTCTGCGAGGGCAGTGGTGTTTTCACCTCCCGAGTGGACTTTAGGCCAGGGATGGACTGGGAGGACTGGGAGATCTATTTGAAAAACGAATTTCCAGACATAGGATTCGAGAAAGAGGGGGGAAAAGCTGCTTTGGAGGACAGGAGCTGATGCGCGCCTCTTGAGCATACACGGGTTTGCAATGTTGAAGGTTTACAAGGAAATCCTTTTAAAAATAAATTTAAAAAACAGGCAGGACATAAAGTTTCCATGTTTTGTTTTTGGTACGTGAAGCTAATGTTTTAAATAGGAAGCTGCTGCTTTTCTGATAGCTAACATTTCTCACACGAGCATATACAGTAATCTTTCAATTATACGTTGTATGACATCTTTGTTGCGGATGCCAGGTGAGTCATTTTTAAAGCTTATGTGTAAAAAAGAGGTAGATTTCGGAATCAAGCTTCATGTATTACTAGACAGCCCTTTGCTCTTTGGAAAGATGAGCTTTAGTAGTTTCTTTCTGCTTCTGAAAGGCAAGAAGTGTTCAAGTGAGCTATTTCATTTCTCCTTAATCTTGGGTTTAATGTTGTACTTCATGGGATAATCTCATTTTTGTTTGAGTACAGGTAGGAGTTTGCACACAAAGAGACTTAGAAAATGAGTTCATATTGTACAAGAGTTGTCTTGACAAAGTATACTATAGGTCCAGGCAAGGTGATACTTGCCTGTAATCCCCGCACTTTGAAGGCTGAGGCAGGAGAATCTTTACAAGTTGGAGGCCATCCTGAACTGTGCAATAACACCCTGTCTCAAAAAAAAAAAAAAACAACCCCCGCCAAACCAAACCAAGTATGTATATCTACAGCATCTTGGATCTGAAATGGATCTTGGAAATGATCTAGTCCGCCCGCTTGGTTTGCTAAGTAGACCCAGGAAGTGACTTGATAGGATCATATACTCTTATGAGACTCAGGATTACACAACAGCCCAGTGCTTTTCCTGCCACATCCCTGTAAATAAATCAAAGTGGAGTGCTGGGGATCAGACCTAGGGCCTCACAGCTGCGAGCTCTACCATAGAGCAATACCTCTAGCTCCTCCACTTGTAATTAGTCTGCTTTGGGTCAGTTCGTGGTATAAGGTTTAATTGTCAAGGTGTGGTGGGGCATGATTTAATCCCAGCAGTCTGGGAGGCTGAGGCAAGAGGATGGCAAGATTGAGTCTATTCTGAATATCTAGTGACTTGGGGAGACCCTACCTCAAAATAAAATGAAAAGGGCTGGAGATACGGCTAAATGCACAGATCCTGGGATAAGCCCCAGAAAAGGAAAAAAGAAAGATTGAATTCGTGACATAAGAATTATTTATCTCTGTTAAATATAGCATTCTAAAGTTAACCTTTTTTTCTATTGTCTTTTTTTGGGACAGGGTCTCTCTGTGCAGTTCAGGCTGTCTTTGAGCTCACTTTGTAGCCCAAGCTGGTCACAAACTTGCAGTGATCCTCCTGCCTCAGCCTCCTGAAAGCTGGGGTACAGGCATGCACCACCACACCCTGCTAACCTTTTTTTTTTTTAAGTATTCCAAAACATCAGTGGGGTACAAATTTACTTGTAGAGGGCTGGACATAGTGACTCACGTCTGTAATTATAGTACTTCTGAGGCTGAGGCAGGAGGATCCTGAAATTGAGGCTAGCCTGGACTATATTAAATTCAAGGCTTGCCTTGACCAAATTTGTCTTTTATTTATGGGAATCTGGCAGTCTTTTCATGTCATTTATTCTTTTAGTTGTTGATAGTCACTCAAACTAGTATTATTAAGAGTTTAGAGATTTTTTTAGAAGTTTAATTTTTCAAGTCTGGTTCCATTGGAGTGAGTATAAGAAACAAGCTATAGAGAAGAAATGAGTGACACTGAGCCATGTGAAAAGTGACTGTAGACAACTCAGGCTTTTCATGTAATTTAGTGAAATCATTGAAATATATATGAAGAATTTTTCTTAAAATGACAGTTGCAACCTGGTATCCGAAACGTTTTAAATGGTGTGTAATTTAATAAACACGCTTCATTTTTTTAACTTCCCATAACAGTATTTAGAACCCCTTAACAAAAGAGTTCTTTAGAAGTGTTACATATTAGGGGAAAATTGCTCTCTTGGGAATTTCTACAAGAGGAAGCTCTTTGAGGATGGTTTTCAAACAGTTGCACTCTATGGTTAGCATATTTATTAGACTATTATTGGTTTCATAGAGGAGAGAAAATAATGGTTGGGTAACAGTTGCATTTGAAGTATTGTTAGGCTTGCTTGTGAATTTATATTTACTATATTTTAATAGGATTTAATACTTTTAACACCTTTTGATTGCATGTATACTCTAGCAAATTTGTATTTTTTTTACTAGAGACTGTGAGCTGGTGTGTGTGTGTATTATTTATTTTTTTTCTTTTTTCTTTTGGAGACAGTGTCTGACTGCAGTTCAGGCTGGCCTTGAGCTCCCTTTGTAGCTCAGGCTGGTCTTGAACTCACAACGATCCTCCTACCTGAGTGCTAGGATTGTAAGTATGCGCCACCAAGCCTGGCAAGACCCTGGATTTTAGTTCAAGAAGATTAACTTTTTTTTTTTTTTTTTTTTTTTTAAGACAGGGTCTCACTTTATAGTGTAGGCTGGTTTTGAACTCACTTTGTGGCCCAGACTGGCCTCACTCAGCAATCCTCCTGCCTCAGCCTCCTGAGTGCTGGGATTATGAAGCATGCACTACCATGCCCAGCGTATTTTATTTTATTTATTTATTTATTTATTTATTTTTGGTGCTGGGAATCAAACTCAGGACCTTGTGCTTGCCAGGCAGGCTTTGTGCCACTGAGCTATATCCCTGGCCCATGTTTTTGGTTTTGTCTGTGTAGTGCAGGCTGGCCTGTAAATTCAGTGCTACCTCAGCTTCCTGAGCACTGGAGCAAGATAAGTTTTAAGGAAAAACTGAAACTACAATAGCCTGTTACTGTCTTACCTTTATTGGTTGCTTTAGATGTCAGTTTAGTCTAAAGTTTAGAAACAACTTTGTGGAATTATTGTGTGAAAACTTTTAGATAGTGTGATGGACTGTTATTCCTACAGTTAAAATGGTTCCAAACAGGAATGACACAGAGTATGTTCTTTTGTGAGGGGGTACTGGGAATCAAACTCAGGACCTTGCCCTTGCCAGGCAGGCGCTGTGCTACTAATCTGTGTCCCCAGCCCCTTTTAGCATGTTTAAAGAGTTGGGTAGCTATATTTGGAGTTAAGTTGCAGTTGCAAGACAGATTAATTACAAAATTTATCTAGCAGTTCTAGAAATTGATCTTATTCACACTGACTTAAATCCCAGCCCTTTCTCAATTTCTTTTTTTTTTTTTAAAGACAGAATCTTGCTAGATTGCCAGGTTTTCCAGGCTGAGCTTGAACTTGTGATCCTCCTGCCTCAGCCTCCCAAATTGGTAGGATAAAAAGGTATACTACTACACCAGGGTGAGAGGATTTCATTGTACAGTTAAAATACTGAGCTCTTAGGTTGATTTTTATAACTTATTTAAAGTAAATTATACCTGATTAGAATTGTTTTTAAGAAAAAAAATTTTTTTTTTTTTTTTTTTTTTGTCTTTTTTTGAGACAGGGTCTCACTATGCAGTTCAGGTTGGCCTTGAGCTCACTTTATAGCTCAGGTTGGTCTTGAAACTATACTCCTGCCTCAACCTCCTGAGTGCTGGGATTACAGGGTGTGCACCACCACACCTGTCTGAAAAATTTATTTATCTACTTACTTATTTTTTGAGATAGGGCCTCACTTCTTAGCTCAGGCTGGCTTTGAATTTGAACTCCCAGGGATCCTCCTGCCTCAGCCTCAGTTCTGGGATTGTAAGCATGTGCTGCCACACTCAGCTTTTTAGAGTTGTTTAAAACTTCCTGGCAGTCTGAGCCATAGAGAGAAAATGGGATTAAAAAGTAATTTTTTTTTTTCTTTTTGAGATAGGGTCTCACTGTGTAGTTCAGGCTGACCTTGCAGTCACTCAGGCTGGCCTCTGGCCTCAGCCTCAGCCTCCAGAGTGCTGAGATTACAGGTGTGCCACCATGTCCAACCCAAAAAATAAATCTTGAGTTGATTTGGCCATTTTCTTACTTAGAACCCTTAGGATTACAGTTATGTGTTTTTTAATTTCCCTATCTTTTGGGGGCCATTGCTTTTGGGCCACCACTACTTCTTTCACAAGTCCTTGTGAAAGCAGTCTTTACAAGGCTAAAGAAAACGAAACAACAGCCTACTATGGTAAGAATGTAGGTGCTCTTGAAGGCATGAAAAAGTAGGTGCATAATGAGGTAGTCTAGGGTTTGAAACTGTCTTATCATTTATAGCTTACACAACCTTTGGAGAATTGCTTTGACATTTTGTCTGCAATTATATGTGCTGCAGTTGGTGGAACATAAAAACCTCAATTGGCATTTGCTCTGAGTGGTTATTTGAGAGTGAGTGACTTATTCTGGTAACCTAAAATCTGAAATAGGAGTATGAAGCAGCTGACTCAGTATCTTTCTAATGGGCTTTGTTTCCTTTTCGGTTTTTTTTTTCTTTGCTTTTTTTAAAAGTAAGTCAAAATAATAACCAGAAGACAACACATAAGCCCAAAATACCCATTGTTAGGGGCAGTAGGGATTTCAACTTCAGACTTCAGAAATTAATTTGATTAGCTAGTTAAAATTTTTGAATTAATATTGTCAGAGGGTATTTGTTTTGGGGTGTAGACTTTAAGTTTATAGTGCTATTTAATAAAAATATAAGCCATGTGCAATGTAAATTTTTTAGTAGGTTTTTCTTGGGGGGGGTTGTCTTTCTGAGGCAGGGTCTTGCCATGCACTCAGGAGAGTCCTCCTTCCTCAGCCTCCCAGGTCTGGGATTAGAGGCATACGCCACCATGCCTGGCTCTAGTAGTCCTTTCTTTTCTCCTTTGCAGTATTGGGCACTGAGCCCGGTGGACTTCACACTGTGCTGTATCCTCAGTCATTACTTTGAGACAAAGCTTTGCTAAGTTGATTTGGGTGGGCTCTGGCCACTTTATTTATTGATTTATTTATTTTGCAGTTTTGAACTCTGAACACAGTATCATTGAGCCTCATCCCTTTTTATTTTTTCAGACAGGATCTCAGTAAGTTGTTGAGTTGCCTAGACTGGAAAGATTTAACTCTGTGATCTTGCAGGGATTATAGGTGTGTCCCACCAAGGCTGGCTTCTGACCACATTTTTTAAAAAGAGAAAATGAATCTGGATGTGCTTCAAAATAAAGATAATGAAAAAGGTTGAGAATGTAGCTCTATGCCAGGGTCGTAGGTTCAATTCCCAGTACCATCTGCCTCCCCGAAAAAGACATTTTTTTTATCTTATTCTAAGACCTAGCTGAAGGAGCCCTCCCTGTGTGTGGCATGCCTTTCTAGTGATAAAGAGGGAGTCGAAGGAAAACACGGTGGCTTTTTAAATCTCTGCCCAGAAGTGACGTATAACACGTTAGTGCTGTTGTGTGGCCAACCCCAAGAGGATTTTATTGGCCTGTTAAATACTGAGCAATACTGAGGGTGAGCATGTGCATTCCTCTTTACAGTCCACATTGCAGTGGGTCGTGGAAAAATCTGGAAAGGAGGTGAATTGCTGGAACAGTAATCTACCATATTTGAAGGATTAGGAGATGTTTTCGGGGGAGAGTTATTTCTGAGATCCAAGGGATAGTAGAATTAAGATAAATAATAGAACTATATATTTGTGACAGCTGTGAGGAGTTGGGTGTGAGTTTGAAGGTTCTTGATTTTTTTTTTTTTAAGATGTCACTGTGTTGACCAGGTTGGTCTTAGATTTATGAATCCAAATGACTTTGGCTTGATCAACTGAAGTTGAAGGTTCTTGATGTTCAGAAATTGAGAAACCCAAGCGTGGTGGCATATACCTGTAATCCCAACATTCTGGAGGCTAAGGCAGGAGCGTCGCAAGTTTGAGCCCACCCAGGCAGTTTATGAGTTTAGTGAGACCTTGTCTCAAGGGGGAGGGGCAGCTGAGGACGTTACTTGGTGTGAAGGCCCTGGTTTCAGTCCCCAGGTGAAAGCCAAGGTGAAAAGCAAAGGTGAAAGCCAAAATGAGAAACAGTCAGCCTTTCATATGCCTGGAATGAAGTGGGTTTGGGTCGAGGTTACTGTAGTGAAAGATAGAAAAGCGCTGCCTCAAATAGGTGCTTAGGAAGTAGGCTGAGAAGTGTGGACTTGGCCTTCAATTTAGTGAAAGTTGTTGAAAATTTCAACAGAAAAGAGGACTTTTAGGAGGATCCCTGTGGCTGTGTGCTGAGAATGGGTCTCCTCCAGTGGCTGTTGGGGTAATGACCACTAAAATAGTCTGGCTGATAGATAGCGGTAGGTCTAAGTACACCTAGGAGCTCTGGAGGTAGAGAAGTACAGTAGATGGATTTCAGAAATGAATGAGGTGGGTTTTCAGAGTTAGTAATTATTTGGGATTTGGTGGCATATGACTGTGATCCCATTACTATGAGGTCAAGGGCAGTCCAGCTATATGATGAGATCCTGTCTCAAAAAAAAGGGGGGCTGTAGCTGTAGCTTGGTGGGAAGGCCCTGGGTTGAATCCTGAGTACCAAAACCAAAACAACTAAAAGCCCAAGACCAGTACAGTATAGCATATACTTACAATCCCTGAACTCTGGGAGGCTGAGGCAAGAGGATTCCAAGTTTGAGTCAAGTTTTTGGCAGTTTAGTGGAAACCTGTCTCAAAATAAAATATGGTCTGGAGATATAGCTCAGAGCAGGGGTCTATGTTCAGTCCCAGTGCCCCCTCCCCAACTTTTTTAAAATTTTAATTTTTTATCGGTACACTTTAGATACACATAATAATATTCATCATAAGGATTTGAACCTGTATATGCTGTGTGTCTCGGCTGCTGCTTTTTTCCCATTTCCCTCCCCTCCCTTCCGCCACTCACCTACTCCTTACTTACAAAAGCTTTGTTTCCATCCATTTTTTTCATGTCTTTTATTTGCTTTCCCCCTCCCTTGTTCCCCTTCTCATTTGAACATTTTCTTCCCATTTTCCAATATCTATTACATATTTTGGTCTTTATGTGTACTTTTGGTTTCTCACACCAGAGAAACTGTGTAGTGTTTAATTAAACATGTGTGTTCAACTTACTTCACTTAAGAGTGTGGTCTCAAGGTGCATCCCTTTGGCTAGAAATGTCTCAGACTATCCTTTATAGTACTCCATCATATAAAAATCATTTTCTTTTCCATTCATTGGTTGATGGGCATTTGGGCAGTTGACAAGATTAAGCTATTACAAAGTGTGCCGCTATAAATGGGAGTGTGCGTGTATCACTGTGGTATGCTTTTAATTCTTTTAGAAAGATATCAAGAAGGAGAATAGTTTGGTCAAATGGAATTGCTAGTCCTCTTTTTTCTTTTTGAGGAATCTCCACAGTCATTTCCACAGTGGTTGCACCAGTCTACACTCCCATCAGCAGTGGGGAAGAGTTCCTTTTTCCCCATAGCCCCGCTAGCATTTGTTACTGGTTGATTTCTTGACAATGGCTGTTCTTTCTGGAGTGAGATGGAATCTTTTTGTTATTTTAATTTGCACCTCAAATGACCAGTAACGTTGAACATTTTTTCATATATTTCTACTTCATCTGAGATACCCTCACAATTTTCTTTTCAAGGTAAAACTGTATAGGGTGAGAGGCACAAAGGACTATAAGGGAAGCCGATCACATTTTTTTAATGTCATGGCTGGGTGAGAAATAAGGCTCAGGGGTTGGCTTTAGGTAATTGCTCTGTCACTGGGTACAAAAAGACTAAATCAAGAAATACACTACTAGTTTTCATGTTTTTATCTTCATTGGTGTTTGCAGTACATACTAATTACATTCTTTGTGATGAATTGAGAAATATATTAGTAGTTGCAGTTCAGGACAGAGAAGATGAAAATGATTCTGCAATTTCTGACTTGGACTCAAGGGACATTCCATGAGGTTGGGAGTATGTTAGGGAGCAGGTCAGAAGGGAGGCAAGAAGAGCAGAAGAAAGAGGTGCTAGGGCTCTACTTGAGAAGGTGTTGGACCTTGGATAGCGCTGAGGCAGCAAGGGTCACATTCTTGAAGCTGTTGGCCACATGAGTCTGTATCCGTGGAGAGTGAACCATGTTATTCTTACTTTGAAAAATAACTAATAAGGCTGGGCATGGTAGTGCACAGCTGTAATCCCTGTACTTGGGAGGCTGAGGCAGGAGGATTGCTTGGAGTTGGAGGCCAGCCAGAGATACACAGTGAGCTCAAGGCCATCCTCAATGTATGGGGAGACTGTTCCTCTCTCTCAAAAAGAAAAAAAAAAACCTAATAAAAATTCTTTCTTGTACAACACTTGTTTATATTTATTCTCACATTCTCCTTGATGACAGTGGATGTTTACAGTATAGCCAAACAATATATTAGATTGTTGTGAAGCTTTTTGAAAGTTTAAATACACTTAACTAATTATCTGTCGTTATTTTAGCTCATCCCTGCTTCCCCAGTGCAGACAGACTTAAATAGAAAACAAATCTTACTATGGTAACATTCCTGTGTGAGCCATCCTGTTAACTTTTTCTCTGGGATTGGTCTTATTTTTTGGAACAAGTTTTCCTTGTGTTACCACTCTGACCTTCAGCTCCTGCCTCAGTCTCCAAAATAGTTGGGATTACCGGCAGGTGCTGCCACACTGGTGTTGGTTGGTTTTTTTCTTTTTTTTTTTTTTCGGTGTAGGATTTTAACTTGGGACCCTGCACTTGCCAGGCAGGTGCTCATGCTGCTGAGCTCTATCTCCTTGGTTTATTTTTGAGTCAAGGTCTAGGTAGGTAGCTCAGGCTGACCCTGAATCTGCTCTGTGTGCCAGGTCGGCTTCAGACTTGGGATACTTGAGGCTCAGGCTCTTGAGTGCTGGGATCAGGTGTGTACCACCATGGGACTTCAGTTTTATAAATTCTCAGACTGTATTTCTGACATTTGGTTTTTACTGGTACAGTGCTTTTATTGATTGATTGATTGTCTTTTTTTTTTTTTTTTTTTTTTTTTTGAGACAGGGTCTCACCATGCAGTTCAGGCTGGCCTTGAGCTCACTTTGTAGCCCAGGTTGGTCTTGAGCACACAGCGACCCTCCTGGGATTGCAGGCGAGCGCCACCATGCCTGGCTCAGTGGTCTGCTTTTTAATCACTTAGATGTTACCACCATGTCTGTTGAGGGAAATTGGTTTATTAGATTTTGGCAGATCCAGAGAAATATCTACAGTGGATTACGTATAGATTTGTCCTTTATGTTTTTTTTTTTTGTTTTTTCACTGATTATTATCCTAGAAAACTAAAGAATCTCTATATAGTAAAACCAAATACTTGGGTAGGGTAGTGGCGTACACCTGTGATCCCTGAGGCTGAGGCAGAAAGTGCAGATTCAAGCCCAACCTTGGAAGTTTAGTGATTTAGTGAGATCCTGTCTCAAAACTAAAAACTAAAAAAAGGGCTGTGGGTTTAGCTCAGTTTGAAGGATTTGGGCTAAATCTCCAGTATTGTAAAACAAACCAAAACTGAAAAAATGAATACTTCTTATTTAGAAGATAATACTACAGAAGCAGCTATTGCAGTACTTTTATTTCAACAAGTGTGATATGTGTCACTTGGAAAGTATAAGGATTGGCAGCTACTCTCCAGCTGTAGTGTCAGTTTGTTTTCTTCCATAGCATCTTTGCTGGGTATGAAAGTAAATTAGTTACTTGCCATTTGAATTTGAATGTGGCTGATTGTGAGTTCCAGTTGGGATGGTGTGGAGAGTTGCCATATATGTTTGTGGCCCTGACTTACGTGCTGTTCTCCTTCAGCTCCCTCCAGCTCCCTCCTGAAGACTCACTGAACCACAACTAGTGAATGATTTTGTGAGTGTAGTATTCACTGGAGACAGAAGGCCGGAAGAATGCTATATAAAAAGTATTTTTAGGACTTTTTGGGATTTCATTTTTCTAGTGGAGATTCAACCCAGTGCTTCAAGCATGCTGAAATACATCTCCAGCCCTGGAATTTAATTTTCTGTATTTATTTAGTTTTGGTACCAAGAATTGAACTCAGGACCTTGTGCTTGTAAGGCAGGCACTGTACCACTAAGCTAAATACCCGGCCCTGGAATTTACTTTTAAACCCTAGGAAGTAAAAAGTGTTTACCCGGTAGGATAGAAGGCTGTATCAGTCAATGGATCATTAGTATATGTACAAGATTATTAACTGTATGACTGTGTGAACCTTGCAGACCATCTGAATTGTGTAGCAATTGTACTTACCTAAAGTTGTTTTTTTTTGTTTTTTTTTTTTTTTTTGAGACAGGGTCTCACTGTGTACTTCAGTGGAGCTTTGAGCTCACTCTGCAGCCCAGGCTGGCTGAGTCTGAGGCAGTTCTCTTCTTCATCCTCCTGAGTGCTGAGATTATAGGCATGCACCACCCTGCCTGGCTTCTCAGGAATTACTGTACGAGTATGAAATGAAACTTTGTTGAGTTGGGGAAATCACGTATGTACTTTGTAATATGAGGACTATTCTAATAATGTGTGTAATTAAAGATGCTTTAGTGTTAATATTGCCTTGGATTTACTGCTTGAAGACCTTGGATTTTTATTTTTTATTTTCTGGTACTAGAGATTGAACCTAGGGCCTCCTCGCTGAGCTGCATCACTAGCCATTTTTAATTTAATTTAATTAATTGATTAATTAATTTATTTGAGACGAGTGTCTCACTACATAGTTCAGGCTAGCTTTGAACTCACTCTATATAGCCCTGGCTGGCCTTGAACTTTTAGTGATCCTCCTGCCTCAACTTTCCAAGTGCTATCATTACAAAGCATGCACCACCACACCCAGTTTAATTTTTAATTTTGAGACAAGGTCTCACTAAGTTGCCCAACCTGGGCTCAAATTTGTGATCTTCTGTTTTCAGCCTCCTACAGTGCTGAGATTATTGGCATGCACCCTCACACTTGGCCATTTTATGACCTTATCCTGCATATTAGAAGGATACTGTAAGCTGGGCATGGTTGTACATACCTGTGATCCTAGCACTCGGGAGACTGAGGCAGGAGGATCACCAAGAGTTTAAGGCCAGAGTGGACTACATAGTTCAAGGCGTGCCTGCCTCACAAAGTGAGACCAGGTCTCAAAAAAACAAAAAGAGGATACTGTGCAATTTTTTTCTATGGTAGGTGTTTGATGAGAATGGGTTGGTTGTCTGTGTCGGTAAAATACTGTTTTCCTGAGCCACTACCAACAGAGAGTATGAAGCCCGCTTGGAAAGGTACAGTGAACGCATTTGGACATGTAAGAGTACTGGAAGCAGTCAGCTAACGCACAAGGAAGCCTGGGAGGAAGAACAGGAAGTTGCTGAACTGTAAGTAATAGATACATTGTTCTTTGATGCTGTGTTCAGCTTGGAAGGGAGGGTGTGGGGGGTGTGCATATTAACCCTAAAGCAGTGTTTTTTTTTTTTTTTGGAGACAGGGTCTTTCTTTGCAGTTCAGGCTTGTTTTACACTCACTATGTAGTCCATGCAGGCCTTAAAATTGTAGTAGTTCTCCTCCCTGAGCCTCTCTGGGATTACAGGCATGTGCCACTACACCCAGCAGGCGGCATTTGTTTTTATTTTTTATTATTATTATTTTTAAGACAGGCTCTTGCTACGTAGTTCAGGCTGGCCTTGAACTCACTGTGTAACCCATACTGACCTCGAACTCATGGTGATGCTCTTGCCTCAGCCTCCTGAATACTGAGATGACAGGTGTGCACCAGCATGCCCAGCATATATTTAAATTTAAGGGGCACAGGCTGCTCTGCTGTGGGCCCCCCGGCTGCTCCGCAGTGGGCCCTGGCGGGCTCCGCTGTGGGCCCCGCGGCTGCTCTGCTGAGGGCCCCACTGAGGGCACCTCACGGACTGGACCTGCCCCCACCCATAGCACGGTGACGGGGTGGAGCTGGGCGGTCCACTGTGAGCATATGTGCTTTTCCACCTCCAACCATGGCAGTTTGTGTACACCCATGTATGTTACAGTCTGAGGCAGCTATATGTCTTCCCAAGGCGAGAGTCCAAGGATATAGATAAACCCAGGAGTACAGTTATTATCACAGGGAAGATGACTGATTGAGTGGTAGGGCAACAGAGATGAGGGAGGAGAAAAATGGAATGATCAAATGGGCCATCATCTGTGTAACTAACAAAGGTGAAGGTAACATTGTGTAGGACAGTATCCAGAGCTAATTCCCTTCTATGTTCTCTATAATTCTGTATTTCCTCAATCGTTTTTGTATTAACAGAAGTGAAGATAACTTTATATTATACAGTATCCAGTGCAAATTCCCTACTATCTTCTCTATAATTTGGTATTTCCTTTAATGTTTTTGTGTTAACTAATATGAAGATAACATTATGTAATACAACGTCCAGTGGTAATTCCCTACTATATTCTGTATAATTTTGTATTTTCTGTATTGTTTATGGCTTATTCTGATTCATATGTCTCCATTCTTTTGTCTTTAAAATAAAATTTAAAAAAATTTAAGGGGCACAAATTGGAATGCATTATATTAGTTTGC